>JAXIVJ010002039.1:0-77500 GCA_036785665.1 Chirona hameri
GAGCAGTGGCCATCGATGGTGATAACTCCCATCACCACGCCAGGGTTACACTGGCGGATCCAGGGGGCATCAGGGGCAAATGCCCCCCCCCCCCCCCCCCCCCCACACACACACACACACAGGAATCGGGGGGGGGGGGCATTCAATACGAGTATGCCCCCCCCCCCACCCCCCCTCCACGCGTGTTCCCTGCACTGAACGTGAAAAACAATGATCTTAGAAGAAAACTTCATGAAAACGGAAGTTTTTTCTTCTCGGGTGATTGAATTTGAAGTTTGTATGCATCCCTTTCTTTCAATGATAGACAAAACAGCGCACCTGATGCAATTCAAGCAACCCCAGTGACACTTAACCCGCGTCTCGCTGGGGGGGGCATAATCTGCCTCCCCCTCCCGGATTTTCTCAATAACTTGAAAACTATGAGAGCTATCAACGTGAAACTTCCAGTACCTTATGCTGCATCAATTATAAGTCTTCTCACCAAATTTCAATGAAATTGATGCAGTATTTTGGGAGAGAATGACGTTTTAATGACGTCATGTCATGCCATTGTTGGTGGAAAAACGATAAATGTTTGCAAAATCGTAGAAAATCGAGTTTTAAAGCAAGTTGCAAATAAAAAACGTCAAAAGAAAGGAAATGACATTTTCTTCAAAATGGCTATCTCGGATTTCCGAAATTTTGGGTTTAAGACCCCAAAAATTAAATAAAAATCGGGATTTTTTTTTTAATTTGAAATGTGAATTTCTTAGGGAATATGTCACCTTGTAGGTTGTCTTGAAATTTGGCTATACAGGATATTTCGAGCGGAAAAAACGAATATAGCATTTGTGACAGCATGACATTTTCTTCAAAATGGCTATCTCGGATTTGAGAAATTTTGGGTTTAAGACCCCAAAAATTAAATAAAAATCGGGATTTTTTGTTTGTTGTGAATTTGAAAAGTTAATTTCTTAGGGAATATGTCACCTTGTAAGTTGTCTTGAAATTTGGCTATACGGGGTATTTCGAGCGAGAGAAAAAAAACGAATGTAGCATTTGTTTGGACGATAGATGGATATCCGTAGAAGAGTTTCAAGTTTCGTGCCCCGATCGGGGCACGAAACAGCCAAACAGCGTATTCTAAAAGGGCCCCTTTCAGAAGACGCTGTTTCGTGCCCCGATCTACTACCAGTCTTGTGTCGAAATCACTTAGCGTAGCGAGATAATTCTTTCACATCCCGTTTTTCGATCTGCTCTACAAATCTGCTACCTCAGTTCAAAACCCCATGTGAACCTGAGGTGAACCCTTTAAGCTCGAATACCAAAATAAGGTCCCCGGCCCAAATCCGGAGGGGAAAATGGGTGTTTTTTCGCCAAAAAAAATACCAAAATAAGGTCCCGGCCCAAATCCGGAGGGGAAAATGGGTGTTTTTTCGCCAAAAATAAATAAAAAATAAGGTCCCCGGCCCAAATCCGGAGGGGGAAAATGGGTGTTTTTTCGCCCAAAAAAATGCCCCCCCCCCCCCACACATGGAGAGAGGCTGGATATGCCAGTGCAGGGGTAAACCAGACTAAGCTCGGACAGTTCCCAGATTCAAGCGCGATTCGAATCCATCTGGAATAACCCCGAATTAGTTGTATGTCTTGTGGACGCCGGCGAAGCATGAACTTAAAGGGCCGCACCTTCTTTCGTGCTTATTTAGGGAGCTGATTGCGGTTGCTACCCGTTTGAAGTTGACGATTCTGCGGCTGCCGACAGTAAGCAGAATGTCAGGGTCAGTGAGTCAGTCGGAGGCCAGTTGCCGGCGTCAGTCGGTAATATCAGACCCATATCGAGCTCGTGCCGCGCCCCGACACCTCCGACCAGCGATATATACCGTACGACGTACACCCGCCTTGCAACAGGCGTTCTCACGCCCCGAGTCACCGGGCCTCTCCAGTGCGCCGGGATGGACGGTCGGGCACAGGCGCATCAACTCAGGTCGCAGGGCGTATCAACTCAGGTCGGGCACAGGCAGGGCGTATCAACTCAGGTCGGGCACAGGCAGGGCGTATCAACTCAGGTCGCAGGGCGTATCAACTCAGGTCGCAGGGCGTATCAACTCAGGTCGGGCACAGGCAGGGCGTATCAACTCAGGTCGGGCACAGGCAGGGCGTATCAACTCAGGTCGGACACAGGGGCGTATCAACTCAGGTCGGGCACAGGCAGGGCGTATCAACTCAGGTCGGGCACAGGCAGGGCGTATCAACTCAGCTAGAACAGTACAAACAAAGCGCCCGTACGTAGTACAAAGGCAAGTGGAAGCTTGAAGAACTCGGCAAGACAAAGAAAGGCAACCGAAGCACCGGTTTCGAGTATAACGAAAGAGTGTCTCTATGTGGTGCTATCCCTACCGGTGGCTTGCCTCGGAGCTGACGCTGAGTGCCCATGGGCCATGACGACCCGCCCTTGAGTACTGGGAGGGGCCGCAGCCGGCAGAGCGGCCCACCATAGACTATGCAGCCGACGACACAAAGAGTATGGGAGGGACCGCAGCCGGCAGAGCAGCCCACCATAGACTATGCAGCCGACGACACAAAGAGGACACGCGTCTTGTTGGAGCGTTCGCCCTCACCGAGAGCCGGCCGCACGCCGCTCCGACTGGATCGATGCTGAGCAGCTGCAGGGTAGCCGCCGCGTGTGACGCCGGATCCGCCGGGTGGCAACAAGTAAGTTCGGACTGCGTTCAAATAACCGTCAGCGGCCCGAATGGCGAGACCATCCATCCAATTAAGGCTCGCGGGGAGTAAGGGGTGTGCCTGACACCGTCAGACTGCCGCCGGCGGTTCAAGGCCGTAAGCCACACGGCCGGGTTTTGCATGGCAGACACGACCATGGCGCGGTCAGTAACCCGACAGACGGGCAACAGCCTATACAGCGGACCGGGCGACCAACAGCCTATACAGCGGACCGGGCGGCCAACAGCCTATACAGCGGACCGGGCGGCCAACAGCCTATACAGCGGACCGGGCGGCCAACAGCCTATACAGCGGACCGGGCGGCCAACAGCCTATACAGCGGACCGGGCGGCCAACAGCCTATACAGCGGACCGGGCGGCCAACAGCCTATACAGCGGACCGGGCGGCCAACAGCCTATACAGCGGACCGGGCGGCCAACAGCCTATACAGCGGACCGGGCGGCCAACAGCCTATACAGCGGACCGGGCGGCCAACAGCCTATACAGCGGACCGGGCGGCCAACAGCCTATACAGCGGACCGGGCGGCCAACAGCCTATACAGCGGACCGGGCGGCCAACAGCCTATACAGCGGACCGGGAGGGCAACAGCCTATACAGCGGACCGGGCGGCCAACAGCCTATACAGCGGACCGGGCGGCCAACAGCCTATACAGCGGACCGGGCGGCCAACAGCCTATACAGCGGACCGGGCGGCCAACAGCCTATACAGCGAACCGGGCGGCCAACAGCCTATACAGCGGACCGGGCGGCCAACAGCCTATACAGCGGACCGGGCGGCCAACAGCCTATACAGCGGACCGGGCGGCCAACAGCCTATACAGCGGACCGGGCGGCCAACAGCCTATACAGCGGACCGGGCGGCCAACAGCCTATACAGCGGGACCGGGCGGCCAACAGCCTATACAGCGGACCGGGCGGCCAACAGCCTATACAGCGGACCGGGAGGGCAACAGCCTATACAGCGGACCGGGCGGCCAACAGCCTATACAGCGGACCGGGCGGCCAACAGCCTATACAGCGGACCGGGCGGCCAACAGCCTATACAGCGGACCGGGCGGCCAACAGCCTATACAGCGGACCGGGCGGCCAACAGCCTACAGCGGACCGGGCGGCCAACAGCCTATACAGCGGACCGGGCGGCCAACAGCCTATACAGCGGACCGGGCGGCCAACAGCCTATACAGCGGACCGGGCGGCCAACAGCCTATACAGCGGACCGGGCGGCCAACAGCCTATACAGCGGACCGGGCGGCCAACAGCCTACAGCGGACCGGGCGGCCAACAGCCTATACAGCGGACCGGGAGGGTAACAGCCTACACAGCGGACCGGGCGGCCAACAGCCTATACAGCGGACCGGGCGGCCAACAGCCTATACAGCGGACCGGGCGGCCAACAGCCTATACAGCGGACCGGGCGGCCAACAGCATATACAGCGGACCGGGCGGCCAACAGCCTATACAGCGGACCGGGCGGCCAACAGCCTATACAGCGGACCGGGCGGCCAACAGCCTATACAGCGGACCGGGCGGCCAACAGCCTATACAGCGGACCGGGCGGCCAACAGCCTATACAGCGGACCGGGCGGCCAACAGCCTATACAGCGGACCGGGCGGCCAACAGCCTATACAGCGGACCGGGCGGCCAACAGCCTATACAGCGGACCGGGCGGCCAACAGCCTATACAGCGGACCGGGCGGCCAACAGCCTATACAGCGGACCGGGCGGCCAACAGCCTATACAGCGGACCGGGCGGCCAACAGCCTACAGCGGACCTGGCGGCCAACAGCCTATACAGCGGACCGGGCGGCCAACAGCCTATACAGCGGACCGGGAGGGCAACAGCCTATACAGCGGACCGGGCGGCCAACAGCCTATACAGCGGACCGGGCGGCCAACAGCCTATACAGCGGACCGGGCGGCCAACAGCCTATACAGCGGACCGGGCGGCCAACAGCCTATACAGCGGACCGGGCGGCCAACAGCCTATACAGCGGACCGGGCGGCCAACAGCCTATACAGCGGACCGGGCGGCCAACAGCCTATACAGCGGACCGGGCGGCCAACAGCCTATACAGCGGACCGGGCGGCCAACAGCCTATACAGCGGACCGGGCGGCCAACAGCCTATACAGCGGACCGGGCGGCCAACAGCCTATACAGCGGACCGGGCGGCCAACAGCCTATACAGCGGACCGGGAGGGCAACAGCCTATACAGCGGACCGGGCGGCCAACAGCCTATACAGCGGACCGGACGGCCAACAGCCTATACAGCGGACCGGGCGGCCAACAGCCTATACAGCGGACCGGGCGGCCAACAGCCTATACAGCGGACCGGGCGGCCAACAGCCTATACAGCGGACCGGGCGGCCAACAGCCTATACAGCGGACCGGGAGGGCAACAGCCTATACAGCGGACCGGGCGGCCAACAGCCTATACAGCGGACCGGGCGGCCAACAGCCTATACAGCGGACCGGGCGGCCAACAGCCTATACAGCGGACCGGGAGGGCAACAGCCTATACAGCGGACCGGGCGGCCAACAGCCTATACAGCGGACCGGGAGGGCAACAGCCTATACAGCGGACCGGGCGGCCAACAGCCTATACAGCGGACCGGGCGGCCAACAGCCTATACAGCGGACCGGGAGGGCAACAGCCTATACGGCGGACCGGGCGGCCAACAGCCTATACAGCGGACCGGGCGGCCAACAGCCTATACAGCGGACCGGGCGGCCAACAGCCTATACAGCGGACCGGGAGGGCAACAGCCTATACAGCGGACCGGGCGGCCAACAGCCTATACAGCGGACCGGGCGGCCAACAGCCTATACAGCGGACCGGGCGGCCAACAGCCTATACAGCGGACCGGGAGGGCAACAGCCTATACAGCGGACCGGGCGGCCAACAGCCTATACAGCGGACCGGGCGGCCAACAGCCTACAGCGGACCGGGCGGCCAACAGCCTACAGCGGACCGGGCGGCCAACAGCCTACAGCGGACCGGGCGGCCAACAGCCTACAGCGGACCGGGCGGCCAACAGCCTACAGCGGACCGGGCGGCCAACAGCCTATACAGCGGACCGGGCGGCCAACAGCCTACAGCGGACCGGGCGGCCAACAGCCTACAGCGGACCGGGAGGGCAACAGCCTACAGAGGACCGGGAGGGCAACAGCCTACAGCGGACCGGGCGGCCAACAGCCTACAGCGGACCGGGCGGCCACAGACGGCCACAGATGGCAGACCAGACGGCAGACCAGAGAGCAGAACAGACGGCAGAACAGACGGCAGAACAGACGGTAGAACAGACGGCAGAACAGACGGCAGAACAGACGGCAGAACAGACGGCAGACCAGACGGCAGAACGGACGGCAGACCAGACGGCAGACCAGACTGCAGACCAGACGGCAGACCAGACGACAGAACAGACGGCAGAAAAGACGGCCACAGACGGCAGAACAGACGGCAGACCAGACGGCAGACCAGACGGCAGGCCAAACGGCAGACCAGACGGCAGACCAGACGGCAGACCAGACGGCAGACCAGACGGCAGACCAGACGGCAGACCAGACGGCAGACCAGACGGCAGACCAGACGGCAGCACAGACGGCAGACCAGACGGCAGACCAGACGGCAGACCAGACGGCAGACCAGACGGCAGACCAGACGGCAGACCAGACGGCAGACCAGACGGCAGACCAGACGGCAGACCAGACGGCAGACCAGACGGCAGACCAGACGGCAGACCAGACGGCAGACCAGACGGCATAACAGACGGCAGACCAGACGGCAGACCAGACGGCAGACCAGACGGCAGACCAGACGGCAGACCAGACGGCAGACCAGACGGCAGACCAGACGGCAGACCAGACGGCAGACCAGACGGCAGACCAGACGGCAGACCAGACGGCAGACCAGACGGCAGACCAGACGGCAGACCAGACCGGGTGCCTGGTGCAGTGGTACAGGTACGGAGAACCGATCACTGGGTACCTGGTACGGGGGAAACTGGTACTGGAGGCAACTGGTACTGGGTTGGGTACCGGTACGGGGGAAACTGGTACTGGAGGCAACTGGTACTGGGTTGGGTACCGGTACGTACATACCTGAGTATAGAGTAATCCGCACTGAGTGCAAGGAGCCAGACTTATTGGTGCTGGGATGGACTGGAAACGCCGTGATACGGCCCGTAGGTAAATGGCAATGGCCGATAACCACTACAGTGCTGGCGGTTGGATGATAATCATCTCGTTAGAGAATCAAATACGATTTACCGTGTATAAGCCTGATATACACAAATTCCGTTCAATAGCTCTGAGTCACCGCGTTATAATCTAACTCTGAGGCAGGTTGTAATCTAACTCTGAGGCAGGCTGTAATCTAACTCTGAGGCAGGTTGCACTCATTGACTCGACCACGATGAGCAACAAGCACATTAGAGAGAGGCCAATTGACTCGTTATGAGTCAACCTTCACCCGTTCGCTCCCGTGACGTGTCATACTTGGCTGTTAACCCACTATTGACTGGGGGGGGGGGCGTTTAACGCCCCTCCCCCCCTGATTAATTTTCGTAATAGCTCAAACACGAATAACGCTATCAACGTCAAACTCCGGGTACTTTCTTATAAATCACGTTTACGTCTTTTGAGAAGAAAAAAAGCAATTTCTTCGAGAAACTTTCGAGTTATATCGAATTTAGTGACGTCACTACACACGAGTTTTACACCAAAATCAGTTAAAATTTGACAGGCCGTAGAAATGCCATATTTAAAGCAAAATGCATTCGAAAAACGCCAAAAGATAGCAAATTGCAAGGGCTACAAACCGGCTATCTCGGAATTTAGCAAAACTTTGGGGTTTTGACCACCAAAAATGCAAACAAAAACTTTTTTGGTGGAAAATGCCCACAAAATCGATTTATTTTTCAAAGATATTCAAAAAGCCGGCATATGTGTCAGATAAACACATATGGGAAACTACCATACTAAATTTCAGATTGATATCACCATTTTTGACTGACGTATGGCATCTAAAGTATGGGTAACTCATGACGTCATATAAAAAACTTTTTTGACCAGATACAGACAAATAAGTTGTACCACTGTATTTCTGAGACAAAACTGGTCAAGAAACGTGCCTTTTTTATTTAGATTTATCAATGAAAATTTTTGACCTTCAGTGACCTGAACTTGACCTGAACTTCACATTAACTTCACGTAAATGAAGTCAGGTGGTAAAATAACTATCACTATCGAATTCTACGCGGAAAATAACTCATAAAACATGCGTTGCATGACTTCCGTAGATATTTTAAGCATAGTGACCTGTTGTGACCAGACCTTGACCTTAGCCAACAATCTCCCTTTAGGTCATGCGGGATGTGTATCATACCTTTGGCAGCACTTTGGGTGATCATAGTCATAATCGAAGGCTTTGGATGGAAAATATGGCCCATAAGCTCAAATACGTCGATTTTGACCCTTGACCTGACCGTAACCTGACATTTGACCTCACTTTGACATTTTTGAGTATGTTTTAGATTCATCTCATTGGGAGCTTTCGATTGCCGCCTTGCGCGTCTCGCTGCGATCATTGGTGTTCGGAAGATAACCAGGGTGCGTTTAACGCCCCCCCCCCCCGCCAATGGCGTTCAGCTAAGACCCCAGTCAATACCGGGTTAATGGCGTCTTCCCTGCAGCATGCTCGTGTTAATAGCGTATCCCCAAACCAACACGACATGAACACTGCATACTGAGTGGACGACGTGCGAGCAAAGGGCTGGGGAAAAGAGGAAAAAGAGGTGTTGCAAGGGATGGTGGGTGGGAAATTCTATCACTATCCGCGTGACCGCGTCAGAGTGCCACCTCCCCGCAGCCACGCGGTCCGTGGTTGCAGACTGGTTATTGATTCGACTCTGATTGAATCGATTGGAATCGTTTAATCAAAATCCCTTGAATCAAAGAAGAATCGTTTCACCACCAGATTTTTTTATTCATGAATCATGACTGAATCAAAACCCGCATAGAAACAAGGCTGATTGAATCAAAAAGACTGTGCAATGCTATTGCAATGGCAAGTCAAACGTGATTTGATCCCAAAAAAAATGATTCTTTGAATCGGAAAGAATAATTTCTCAAAATGGTTATCCGTGAATCAAACGGTGACTGAATCATTCATATTCCCAAATGAATCGTGATTGAATCCTTCCCAAAAAGGTGAATCAATAACCAGTTTGCGTGGTCGACTGTCCTGCTCCGCTCCCGCGACTCCGTCTCCCCTCTGCCCTGTTTGTCCACCGTGTGTTGACCGACCGCCGGCGGCCTCCCTAGGTACCGCACGAGTTCACTCCGCTTGGCGCTCCTAACCGCTGATAAGGTACCTTATCACTGGCGGCCTCCCTAGGTACCGCACGAGTTCACTCCGCTTGGCGCTCCTAACCGCTGATAAGGTACCTTATCACTGGCGGCCTCCCTAGGTACCGCACGAGTTCACTCCGCTTGGCGCTCCTAACCGCTGATAAGGTACCTTATCACTGGCGGCCTCCCTAGGTACCGCACGAGTTCACTCCGCTTGGCGCTCCTAACCGCTGATAAGGTGCCTTATCACTGGCGGCCTCCCTAGGTACCGCACGAGTTCACTCCGCTTGGCGCTCCCAACCGCTGATAAGGTGCCTTATCACTGGCGGCCTCCCTAGGTACCGCACGAGTTCACTCCGCTTGGCGCTCCTAACCGCTGATAAGGTGCCTTATCACTGGCGGCCTCCCTAGGTACCGCACGAGTTCACTCCGCTTGGCGCTCCTAACCGCTGATAAGGTACCTTATCACTGGCGGCCTCCCTAGGTACCGCACGAGTTCACTCCGCTTGGCGCTCCTAACCGCTGATAAGGTACCTTATCACTGGCGGCCTCCCTAGGTACCGCACGAGTTCACTCCGCTTGGCGCTCCTAACCGCTGATAAGGTGCCTTATCACTGGCGGCCTCCCTAGGTATCGCACGAGTTCACTCCGCTTGGCACTCCTAACCGCTGATAAGGTGCCTTATCACTGGCGGCCTCCCTAGGTACCGCACGAGTTCACTCCGCTTGGCGCTCCTAACCACTGATAAGGTACCTTATCACGGAATACCAAGCCAAACAGGCCAGAAAGCAGGCGCGGCGAGGCCGGATGAGAAATGTCCCCTGCCGCAGCCGCCACGGTGACCGGACGGCGCCTGCTGTGAAAACTCACCACAGGTCAACAACGGGTCACCTCTGTACTGGAGTGGAAATGCTAAGACCGATGAGGTCAGAGCTGTGCTTCCGGCTCGCAGCCCGGGTGAGCCAATAATCTGACCTGAGCAAAGCTTCTGGCTCCCAGCTCGGGTGAGCCAATGACCTGAGCTAAGCTTCTGGCTCCCAGCCCGGTGAAATTCAGACATTGTGGCGTCAGGTCACGGGACACAGGTCAGCATTATCAACCTGCAGTTTAGAGGGTCAGTTTGTTGGGAATCCAGCGAGGAAACCCAATCAGACAAAGACTGGCGCCTCTGTCGGCCCACTCAGACTGATCGCAGCGCCCCTATCGGCCGCTAGTCCAACTACTACGAAACGGCCCGGCTCTTTTGTAAAGCGGCCAGCACACATGACCATGAGGTGTTCACAATCGCCGCCGTAAAGGCGGCACATGGATAGTCATGGATACAGGGCGGCGTTCTGTGAACTTGCGAGCCAGCTGGCGTTCGGCTTATAGACAGGGGTCCGCAGAATCAGTCAACACGCGATCGCCCTGACAGCCATTGTAAGGCTTCGAGGAAAATCACTATTGGGCGGAAAAAAGAGAAAAAATGCATCACACAGTTGCCAGCGAAGAGGTGGCCAATGGATTAAAAAAGGGCGTGGAAAGGAGGTAAACGAACATCACGCTACGCTTCCAGTCACAAGGGGTTTGATGGGAAAGATAAAACAGGGTTTTCCAGCACTGATTAACAGCTAAATGCACATATTTTAAGAAGCATCTTCGTATTCCGCGGACCATGGCCTTACGGTCAGGTATAGCACAGTACTGCCAAACAATACACGGAATACGCCCACACACCAGGGACTCGTCTAACATGTTAACCGCGGGGGCAAAACCCCTGTCGCCCCTGTAGCTCAGTGGGAGAATGCTGGACTTCTGACCTCACCCGGTAGTGGCAGCCCGGGTTCGAGTCGCTTCGGCGCTCGCTATTTGCTCCTGACTGGGATGACCTGCGCCCGGTGGCAGCGGTCGCATTCAAGGTCAGGTGACGTCAGTGAGCGGGGCGGACCGTGTCCAGGTATGTCGGGCACGTAAAACTTTCGTCTCTAAATTCTGCCGGCCAATAGGAATTGCGCGATCGGGTGGTGAGGTCAGGACCTGCGCAACAAGCTCTGCTTAGCGTGGGTCCTGACCTCGGAAATCCATCCATACAAAACATTCGGACTAAATTTATTTTTAAAAAAAACCGCAGTCACGGCTCCTGCCCCCCCCCCCCCCCCCCCCCCCTCCCCGTCCAGGAAAAAAAGTAACTGGGGGGGGGGGGGGCGGGAAAGTTTCAACAGGTGATAACTGTTGGCGAGTTGCTCATTTTAACTGTTCAGTGCAAGTTATAGGCCAGGGATGTTGGATCCTATTCAGTTAAGGTGGCTTCAACCCCCCCCCCCCCCCACTTGGACGAGGAAGTGGGTCAAATCCGGGGATAAATCTGTATTTGTGGATTTGCATGGTACTTTAACCCGCGCCCCGCTGGGGAGGGGGGCAAAATCTGCCCCTCCCGTATTTGCTCAATAACTTGAAAACTATTAGATATCGATGTGAAACTTTTAGTACCTTATGCTACATCAATTATACGTCTTCTCACCAAATTTAAGTGAAATTGTTGCAGTATTTTAGGAGATAATTATATTTTAATGACGACATGTCATGCCATTTTTGGTGAAAAAACGATCAATGTTTGAAAAATCGTAGACAATCGAGTTTTGATGAAAATTGGAAATGCAAAATGTAAAAAATGACATTCTCTGCCAAATGGCTATCTTCATTTTTGAAATTTTAGGGTTTTTAACCCGAAAAAAAAACATTTTTTTCGGAAGAATTTCCACAAAATCGTTTTTTTAAGATATTAAACAAAACGGAAGATATATTAGAGAACCAAGTATGGAGGCAGACTGGTTATTGATTCAACTTTTTTGGAACGATTCAATCATGATTCATTTTGGAATCTGAATGATTCAATCACCGTTCGATTCACGGATGCAATTTTGATAATTGATTCTTTCCAATTCAAAGAATCAAAACAAATATTTTAATTGATTCACGTTTGATTCAACATTTAAATATATGTGGTGAATTGATGTAAAATGAATACAAATGGAAACATACATATATATGACCATTAAAACATTGTTACAGCAATACCAGTATAAATGAATGTAGCCACTGGGACTACATGTATTTGCACAATTTACCAGTGTACTTGAATCGTTAAATCTTTTGATTAAATCAGCATTGATTTGATACGGGTTTTGATTCAATCACGATTCATGAATCAAAAGACGTCATTTTTTGAAGTTACGTTTTTTGGCTTGTAGTGACTAGATGCATACAAATAAATGCCACCGCTGTATTTCTGAGACACAGTTGGTCGGAAATATGCCTTTTATTTGGATTAATCAATTTAAATTTTATATTTATTGTGGTCTGACCTTGGCCTGAGGGCCATTTTATGGAGTCAGGTTGTGAAAATAGCTGCTACCATCGAATTATACGTGTAAAATAACCCATACAACATGTGTCGCATGGCTTTCGTAGACCTGTGACCCTTTGTGACCTGACCTTGACCTTTGCTTACAATTTCACTTTTGCTTATGCGGGAGATGCATTATATCTTTGAGAGCACTTTGTGCGATAATAGTCACAATTTAAGGCCTTGGATGGAAAGTAGGGCCAAAAAAACAAATACCTCAATTTTGACATTTGACCTGACTGTGACCTGACAAGTGACCTTATTTTGAAACTTTCGTGTATGCTTTACATGCGTCTCATTGAGAGCTTTCGATTGTCGCCTTGCGCGTCTCGCTTCCGTTATTGGTTCGGAAGATAACGAGGGGGCAGAATCTGCCCCCCCCCCCCCCCCCAGCGGGGCGCGTTCGGCTAGAGACCACAACGGGGCGCGGGTTAAACAATCCCTCCCCCTCTCCACAACTTTCCTGGAGAAGCTCAACGCCGCTGTTATAGGCCATACGACCAGATGCAACCACATATACATATATAGTTATTGTAACTAATCCATGGCAAATGGTGCATGACAATAATAACTCAAACGATGTGTTATATTATAGGTATTAGCAAAGCTTTCGATGACAAGTATCATGACCACTGTGAGGTGCTGACAATGAAAGAAAACACACAGTATCGGAAACCGACGCAGGTCAAATAGGCATTTTTTTCAATAAAAGCATGCGCATTTTTCTATGACACTGCTGCTACTGCTAGTTTTGCCGAATTGATTCCATCTTTGAAAGTCGCACAGCTTAAAGATATTTACTTACCCAGTTTGCAGCGTATATTTTGGAGCTTAGATGAACTGGACAAAATCATGGATTAGTGTTGTGCATTACTCCCAAACCTTAAACCAAGTACATGAGTAATGAATGAATGTCATGTCATATTCATTTGAACCTTCCTGCAAGGAACACCAATACAGTGATGAATGGTTAATAGTTATGTATAGACATTTGTAAACTATAATGTATATTTAATGTAGGTATATAGGTCATTTTCAAGCTAAACTTGGAAATTTAGCCACACTGGTCCATTCTGGCTGCCATATGTCAGCAAAATTAACCCGCCCTTGACAGGAGTCTCATTTGCCATTGACTGGGGAGGGGGGGAGGGGGGTCTTCCGAACCAATGATCGCAGCGAGACGTGCAAGAAGGCATTCGAAGGTTCTCAATGAAACACATCTAAATCATACTCGAAAGGTTCACATTGAGGTCACATGTCAGGTCACGGTCAGGTGAAAGGTCAAAATCGACGTATTTGAGTTTATGGGCCATACTTTACATCCAAAGCCTTCGATTACGACCATGATCACCCAAAGTGCTCTCAAAGGTATAACACACATCCCGCATGAGCTAAAGTAAGATTGTTGGCAAAAGTCAAGGTCAAGATCAATGTCACAAAAGGTCACCATGTGCAAAATATCTACGAAGTCATGCAACATATGTTTTATGGGTTATTTGACATGTATAATTCGATGGTGATAGTCATTTTACCACCTGACTTAATTGAAGTGAAGTAAGAAGTGTCAAACTCAGGTCAAAATTTGAAATTGATAAATATGAATAAAAAAAACATGTTTCAAGACTCATCAAAAATGCCGTGGTGACGTCACGTTCATTTGTTCGGAGCTGGTAGTAAATAACCAAACAACAATTTAAAAAAGAAAACGTCATGAGTTACCCATACTTTAGAAGCCATAAGCCCGTGAAAAATGGTGATAGTGTTTTAAAAGAATGTTTGGGAATTGCCCATATGTGGTTCTCTAATATATTTTCGAGTTTTTTTAATATCTTTGAAAAACTGGATTTTTTCTTCAAAACCCCAAGACAGCCATTGTTTAGCCCTTGCCATGTTTTACCTTTGGAGGTTTTGTATTGCATTTTCTCAAAATATGATCTTTGTACGGTCTGATAAATGTTAGTTAACTTTTGCGTCGAACTCGTGTGAAGTGACGTCACTAAATTAGCTATATCTCAAATATTTGTCGACGAAATTGCTTCATTTTTGCACAGAAGACGTAAAATTGATGTGAGAAAAGGTACTTAAAGTTTCACGTTGAGTGCTATTAGTTTTTGAGCTATTGTGAAAGTTCGTCGGGGAGGGGGGCGTTAACCAGCGCACCGCTGGGGGGGGGGGGGTAAATTTTACCACCCAAGGATTTTCTCAATAACTTGAAAACCATGGGGATAGCGACGTCAAACTTTCTGTACCTTATGCTGCATTTATTCCACGTCTTGTCACAAAATTTCACTGAAATTGAGTTAGTACTTTGAAAGATAATGACGTTTTAATGACATCATGTCACGCAATTTTGGGTGGAAAAACGATAAATGTTTGCAAATTCGTAGAAAATAGAGTTGTAATGATGCAAATTAAAAACGTTAAAAGGACGTAAATTACTTTCTCTTTAACATGGCTATCTCAGATTTGCGACATTTTGGGTTTTTTACCCCCAAAAAATAAACAAACTTTTGTGTGAAAATTTCCGCAAAATATTTTTCTTTTAAAGATATTTACACACAAAAAAACGGAATATATGTAAGAACCAAGTATGGACGATACTCAAACCAAATTTCAAAACAATATCTTTATTTTTGACTGACTTATTACTCCCTAAGTATAAGTAACTCATGACCTCATTTCTTGTATTTACGTTTTTTTGCTTTTAGTGATTAGATACATACAAATAATTACCACCGCTGTATTTGAGACAAAGCTGGTCTAGACACACGCCTCTTGTATTAAGATGAATCAATTAAAAATGTTGTCCTTGTGACCTGACCATGGCCTGAGGTCAGGTTGTAAAAATGGCTGCTACTATCGAATTATACGCGTACAATAACCCATAGAACATGTGACGCATGGCTTTCGTAGACTTGTGACCTTTTGTGACCTGACCTTGACCTTTGCTTACGATTTCCATTTCGCTTATACGGGAGATGTATTATACCTTTCAGAGCACCTTGTGCGATAATAGTCGCAATCTAAGGCTTTGGATGGGAATATGGCTAAAAAAACTAAATACCTCAAGATTGACCCTTGGACCTGATCGTGACCTGACATGTGACCTTATTTTAAGAATTTCGGGTGTGCATTATATTCGTCTCCTTGAGAGCTTCCGATCACCGCCTTGCGCGTCCCGCTGCGGTCATTGGTTCGGAAGATACGAGGGGGGATAATATTTACCCCCAGAGGGGCGTGTTCGGCTGCCGACCCCAGCGGGGCGCGGGTTAAACGCCCTCCAGCCAATGGCGGGTTAATAACAATGTATAATTTGGCTGCTTATCAATCATCTCAACATAATTGTTTGAATCTATATTACTATTTGATAAGCGTCCGTCTGTCCGTCTGTCCGTCTGTCCGTCTGTCCGTCTGTCCGTCTGCCCGTCTGCCCGTCCGTCCGTCCGTCCGTCCGTCCGTCCGTCCGTCCGTCCGTCCGTCCGTCCGTCCGTCCGTCCGTCCGTCCGTCCGTCCGTCCGTCCGTCCGTCCGTCCGTCCGTCCGTCCGTCCGTCCGTCCGTCCGTCCGTCCGTCCGTCCGTCCGTCCGTCCGTCCGTCCGTCCGTCCGTCCGTCCGTCCGTCCGTGTGGCCGTGTGGCCGTGTGGCCGTGTGGCCGTGTGGCCGTGTGGCCGTGTGGCCGTGTGGCCGTGTGGCCGTGTGGGTGGCCGTGTGTCGGTGTGTCTGTGTGTCTGTGTGTCTGTGTGTCTGTGTGTCTGTGTGTCTGTGTGTCTGTGTGTCTGTGTGTCTGTGTGTCTGTGTGTCTGTGTGTCTGTGTGTCTGTGTGTCTGTGTGTCTGTGTGTCTGTGTGTCGGTGTGTCGGTGTGTCGGTGTGTCGGTGTGTCGGTGTGTCGGTGTGTCGGTGTGTCGGTGTGTCGGTGTGTCGGTGTGTCGGTGTGTCGGTGTGTCGGTGTGTCGGTGTGTCGGTGTGTCGGTGTGTCGGTGTGTCGGTGTGTCGGTGTGTCGGTGTGTCGGTGTGTCGGTGTGTCGGTGTGTCGGTGTGTCGGTGTGTCGGTGTGTCGGTGTGTCGGTGTGTCGGTGTGTCGGTGTGTCGGTGTGTCGGTGTGTCGGTGTGTCGGTGTGTCGGTGTGTCGGTGTGTCGGTGTGTCGGTGTGTCGGTGTGTCGGTGTGTCGGTGTGTCGGTGTGTCGGTGTGTCGGTGTGTCGGTGTGTCGGTGTGTCGGTGTGTCGGTGTGTCGGTGTGTCGGTGTGTCGGTGTGTCGGTGTGTCGGTGTGTCGGTGTGTCGGTGTGTCGGTGTGTCGGTATGTATGTCTGTCTGTCTGTCTGTCTGTCTGTCTGTCTGTCTGTCTGTCTGTCTGTCTGTCTGTCTGTCTGTCTGTCTGTCTGGCTGGCTGGCTGGCTGGCTGGCTGGCTGGCTGGCTGGCTGGCTGGCTGGCTGGCTGGCTGGCTGGCTGGCTGGCTGACTGGCTGGCTGGCTGGCTGGCTGGCTGGCTGGCTGGCTGGCTGGCTGGCTGTCTGTCTGTCTGTCTGTCTGTCTGTCTGTCTGTCTGTCTGTCTGTCTGTCTGTCTGTCTGTCTGTCTGTCTGTCTGTCTGTCTGTCTGTCTGTCTGTCTGTCTGTCTGTCTGTCTGTCTGTCTGTCTGTCTGTCTGTCTGTCTGTCTGTCTGTCTGTCTGTCTGTCTGTCTGTCTGTCTGTCTGTCTGTCTGTCTGTCTGTCTGTCTGTCTGTCTGTCTGTCTGTCTGTCTGTCTGTCTGTCTGTCTGTCTGTCTGTCTGTCTGTCTGTCTGTCTGTCTGTCTGTCTGTCTGTCTGTCTGTCTGTCTGTCTGTCTGTCTGTCTGTCTGTCTGTCTGTCTGTCTGTCTGTCTGTCTGTCTGTCTGTCTGTCTGTCTGTCTGTCTGTCTCGTGACTTGGCCTGGTGACCGGACTTGATATGACCCGTGGTCAAGAATTTCACACGATGTGGGTAATTGATGCTCGAACAGGTGTGCCAAAAACGGCGTCAGTGCGCGCCGCCGTTTTTTGCTATCCTCGAAAAACCTTGGGGGGCGTCTAAACGCCCCCACCCCCCCCCCCCCCCCCCCCCCCCCGGCACGGCGTGGGTTAACCCTCGCCCTACGGTAGCTTTTTTCACCTTCGCCCTACGGTGAGGGCTGACAGACCCCCCCCCCCCCCTCTGTTAACTTCCAAACCAAGCAACATCGAGCAATGCGGTAAGAACCAGCATGTTGCCTGTCATGGGAGGAATCTAACAGTATACGATTTTTAGGTTTCAGGTCAACGGGTAACCTTCCAGGTCAAGTGAATGACCTCGGATTTACCACGTCCAGAACAGCGATTTTGCTCTCCAGAAAACCTCAAAATTAGAAATTGATAAATGTAAATAAAAATGCATGTTCCTAGACCAGTTTTGGCTCAAAAATAAAAAAAGGTAATTATTTGTTCGTATCTTGTCAAAAGAAGTGAAAAAAGTATGTTTTAAATGACGTCATCAGTGTCTTACACATAGGCATCACTCAGTCAAAAATGAAGATATTGCTTTGAAATTTGGTATGGGTATTTTCCATACTCATTTCTCTCACATATATTCCGGTTTTTCTAATATCTTTGAAAATGTTGATTTTGTGTGGATTCCCCCCCCCCCAAATTTTTTTTTTTTTTAATTTTAGGGGTCAAAAACCCAAAATTTTGAAAATCCGAGATTGCCATTTTAAAGAGAATGCTATTTTGTATCTTTGGTTAATTGCGTTTGCAATTTGCTTTAAAACTCTGTTTTCTACGATTTTCCCAATCTTTCTCTTTTTTTACCAACATGACGTAATCAAAACATGATTATCTCCCAAACTGCTTTGTACAGCCTACGTATACTTGTTGTAAACTCAGCTACCAAAAATTTCAGCAAGATGCACTGCATGTGCAAAAAGTTATTCAAGAAAAACCTCAGGGTCCTGTCAGCCCCCCTCCCCCGTAGGGCGAGGGTTAAAGATAATGCGAGCTCGGATAGAGGCTAACGCCTGGTCGCTCTGAAGTCCCGCCCTCGACTCCGCCCATCACTCGTAACTGACCGGGCACGGGTCGCACAGCGCCGGTTCAAGGTCAGCCAGGGCAGAGCTAAGCTCTGACATCAGAGCATTGCTCCAGCCTTTCACGATAGCCTCTACCCACCAATTTAAATCCCTGCGCGAGTGTCAACATTGCGAGTGAATGGCAAGTGCCCTGAATTTTCGTTTGACATTAATTTAATTTGTTTGACAGTTTTTGACATTTTTGACATTTGACATTGAATGACATTTTTTAATAAGAATGGCCTCAGAACAGCGAATTGGTCGGTCAGAAAAACTCAAAATTAGAAATTGATAAATGTAAATAAAAAGGCATGTGTCTAGACCAGTTTTGTCTCATAAATACAGAAAAGGTAATTATTTGTTCGTATCTTGTCAAAAAAGTCCAAAAAAGTTATTTTAAAAAATTACGTCATGAGTTTCTTACACTTAGGGAGCCAGCAGTCAGTCAAAAATAGAGATATTGCTTTGAAATTTGGTTTGGGTATTTTACATACACAGTTCTCTCACACATATTACGGTTTTTCACACATATTACGCAATCTTTGAAAAATATGATTTTGTGGTGATATTGAAAAAAATGTTTTTATTTATTGTAGGGGTCAAAACTCAAAATTGGGAAATTCGAGATTGTCATTTTAAAGAAAACGCCATTTTGTATCTTTGCTAAACTGCGTTTGAAATTTGCTTCAAAACTCTGTTTTCTACGATTTGTCAAATATTTATCGTTTTTCCACCAACATGACGTCATCAAAACATGATTATCTCACTACTTAACCAATTTGAATGAAATGTTTACAGCATTCGTAGAATTGTTGTAAACTCAGCTAATTAAAATGTCAGCAAGATACGCCGCATGTGCAAAAAGTTATTCAAGAAAAATATCAGGGGGGTCTGTCAGGAGGGCGAGGGCTAACCCTCGCCAGTGCAACGTCCGATACCTACGTGACCGTGCAGGCGGGGGGGGGGGGGAGGGAGGAGGGGTACGACCCCCTGGCGTTTCGTCCCTAATTGAGATCAAGTTTCGATTCAAAGACGAGCGTGTGATGAGTGTGATGAGTGTGATGAGTGTGATGAGTGTGATGAGTGTGATGAGTGTGATGAGTGTGATGAGTGTGATGAGTGCGATGAGTGTGATGAGTGTGATGAGTGTGATGAGTGTGATGAGTGTGATGAGTGTGATGAGTGCGATGAGTGTGATGAGTGTGATGAGTGTGATGAGTGTGATGAGTGTGATGAGTGCGATGAGTGCGATGAGTGCGATGAGTGCGATGAGTGTGATGAGTGTGATGAGTGTGATGAGTGCGATGAGTGTGATGAGTGTGATGAGTGTGATGAGTGTGATGAGTGTGATGAGTGTGATGAGTGTGATGAGTGTGATGAGTGTAATGAGTGTGATGAGTGTGATGAGTGTGATGAGTGTGATGAGTGTGATGAGTGTGATGAGTGTGATGAGTGTGATGAGTGTGATGAGTGTGATGAGTGTGATGAGTGTGATGAGTGTGATGAGTGTGATGAGTGTGATGAGTGTGATGAGTGTGATGAGTGTGATGAGTGTGATGAGTGTGATGAGTGCGATGAGTGTGATGAGTGTGATGAGTGCGATGAGTGCGATGAGTGTGATGAGTGTGATGAGTGTGATGAGTGTGATGAGTGTGATGAGTGTGATGAGTGTGATGAGTGTGATGAGTGTGATGAGTGTGATGAGTGTGATGAGTGTGATGAGTGTGATGAGTGTGATGAGTGTGATGAGTGTGATGAGTGTGATGAGTGTGATGAGTGTGATGAGTGTGATGAGTGTGATGAGTGTGATGAGTGTGATGAGTGTGATGAGTGTGATGAGTGTGATGAGTGTGATGAGTGTGATGAGTGCGATGAGGTGATGAGTGTGATGAGTGTGATAAGTGTGATGAGTGTGATGAGTGTGATGAGTGTGATGAGTGTGATGAGTGTGATGAGTGTGATGAGTGTGATGAGTGTGATGAGTGTGATGAGTGTGATGAGTGTGATGAGTGTGATGAGTGTGATGAGTGTGATGAGTGTGATGAGTGTGATGAGTGTGATGAGTGTGATGAGTGTGATTAGTGTGATGAGTGTGATGAGTGTGATGAGTGTGATGAGTGCGATGAGTGTGATGAGTGTGATGAGTGTGATGAGTGTGATGAGTGTGATGAGTGTGATGAGTGTGATGAGTGTGATGAGTGTGATGAGTGTGATGAGTGTGATGAGTGTGATGAGTGTGCTGAGTGTGATGTGATGAGAGGAAGCCGTTGGTACCCGACTTTAAGGTCCTGGGTCATTATGCGACCTCGAAGTCGAAGTCGTTTATAAATCAAGAACGCCCGATATACATACAAACAAGAACAAGCCGAGCCAACTGGCGTGATGTACTGCTATTTATAGAGTACGTCACGTTCAGAGAAGACAAAATAATATGTGACGAAAATAACAAATGAGAACGAACCTGAAACGTGACGCAAGTTCTCAATAAACTGTGGTATGAAGGGAGACCTACAAGCATATTAATAGAGTGGAAATTAGCATCGTTTGTACCGCAATATATTGGCTAATGAATACGGATTACGATGCAGGAAGGTAACATATACATTGGCTCTAAAGTCCGATTCACACCCGAAAACGGTATACCTACATATATAACAAATTAAATACCTATAGGATGTTTGCTGAGATAAAAAAGCAGGTAAATGCATATAACTAGATGACAGCCAAGTATAAAGTCCTTCGTTCGGAATGACAACGGTCCCACACGGGTATTTCATCATTTCTCCTCCGAGTCCTGCGCTCATCTGTGTCCTGTGCCCATCTGTGCCCATCTGTGCCCATCTGTCCATCTGTGTCCTGTGCCCATCTGTGTCCATCTGTGTCCTGCGCCCATCTGTGTCCATCTGCGTCCTGTGCCCATCTGTGTCCTGTGCCCATCTGTGTCCATCTGTGCCCATCTGTGTCCATCTGTGTCCTGTGCCCATTTGTGTCCATCTGTGTCCTGTGTCCATCTGTGTCCATCTGTGTCCTGTGCCCATCTGTGGCCATCTGTGTCCTGTGCCCATCTAAGACTGTCGGTATTCGGGGTACTCTGTGCTCTGTGCACTCTGTAGCCATATCAACAACGGACGATCGGACAGGAATGCCAGCTCTGCAAGCTGCTAGCAATCATAGCCATCGCCGTCGACAGGCAAAAACAAACACAAGACCCGGAGTATGTGAACAGTGCACAGGCAATCGTCAGTGAGAAGAATACACCGCCGTCGACAGGCAAAAACAAACACAAGACCCGTAGTATGTGAACAATGCACAGGCAATCGTCAGTGAGAAGAATACACCGCCGTCGACAGGCAAAAACAAACACAAGACCCGGAGTATGTGAACAATGCACAGGCAATCGTCAGTGAGAAGGATACACCGCCGTCGACAGGCAAAAACAAACACAAGACCCGGAGTATGTGAACAATGCACAGGCAATCGTCAGTGAGAAGAATACCAATAATGGTCGGTAACGGGCCCGAAAACTGCCACTTAGCTGAACGTTTAACCATCGCTCCCGAGAGGATGCAGGGAGGAGGCACTCGGCAACCTTCCGTGGCTAAACACTCTGAAGGTCAGGGTTGGCAAGACCTGGAACTACGAATGCTAGCAACGCTACAGACGCCACGCGTAGGCAATGCAGGCAGACATTCGGATGCAATCGGATATAAAAGAAATTGAAAGAAAGATGAGTTTTATACTTCAAGCTTCCAATGTGCACCTAATGAGAAACGTAAGCTTGTTTGATCCTCCAGGAAACCCGTCAGCTGATTTGTTGTTCCAGGTAGAGTTCAGGTAGCTGTTTGTCGAATAGAAGATGTCCGTGACCAACTGACCGCATTTTCGTCGGGAAAAAAATCATTTAACAATAGGGCGTGCTTATAAAGCCGAGAAAAAAAATGTGAAGGCGCAGTGGGTAAAGTGATTCACGATTCATGATTCACTTTTATGCTAACTGGCGTTGTGTTGTAACCATGTCAAGATATTTTTTGTTATATTATTAGCTTCACAGAAACAGAACTTCCGGGTTATTGTTGACGTAACGGCCATTCATTAACTGAAAACAATATGAGTCAGAGCTGAACCATTTCGGGAGAAATACATAATGAATAAAGTTTCCCTTTAGCGGCGGGGCTGCTGCCACATCACCATCCTTTACAGAAGCGAGGCTACCACACTTTCATCCTGTACAAAAATGTTGCTGTCACACTTGATACGGTACCTACAAAGGTAATTATTGAAAAAATACTAAGCGGATAGAGAACGTTTACGTACCTTATTAGAAATGAACATCCAGGAGTCTGCAACAAAAAAAAATGGTTAGATTCGAGAATCCATTGTTAATCGCTGGCATGCAAGCAAAGATGCTATGTAATAGCAATCGGCGCAGTTTTGCACACTCATCTCACATTTGTTGCAGGATAATATTAATACCCTACATGTCAATAGGAGAATGTGAGGAGACATATTAGCAGCGTCACATAACATGTACTGTTCTCTTGACACACTGAGGCCGCTCGAAAATCGAGTATTTTTTAATACGTTAAGATGTATTGTTCCCAAGCCGGAGCCCGGTCGAGGGGACAAGCGCAGCTGCTAGTCCCTCGTGACTGGCTCAGAAGGGAAAATACCCTTATACGTAGGGATTTACGCATAGGGGTATGTATATACGTATATACGTATATACAATATACGTAGGGATATACCTATAGGGATACGTAGGGATACGATAATTTCACGTTATACGTAGGGATCCTTTTCCTTTGAGTATGCAGTCAAATAATCTGACACCGTCATTAAAAACTGAAGAAATTCATTGCTGCCTCTCCAATTAACCCGGCATTTACTGGGGTCTCAGCAGAACGCCATTGACTGGGGGGGGGGGGGAGGGGTAAACGCCCCCCCCCCCCCTTGGTTATGTTCTGAACCAATGATCGCAGCGAGACGCGCAAGGCGGAAATCGAAAGCTATTAATGAGATGAATATAAAGCATACTCAAAAATGTCGAAGTCAGGTCAAATGTCAGGTCACGGTCAGGTCAAAGGTCAAAATCGACGTATTTGAGTTTATGGGCCACACTTTCCATCCAAAGCCTTCGATTACGACCATAATCACTCAAGGTGCTGCCAAAGGTATGATACACATCCCACATGAGCTAAAGTGAGATTGTTGGCCAGGGTCAAGGTCAGAGTCAGGTCACAAAAGGTCACTATGCTCAAAATATGTACGAAAGTTATGCAACACATGCTTTATGAGTTATTTTCCACGTATAATTCGATAGTGATAGTCATTTTACCACCTAACTTCATTTACGTGAAGTTAATGTCAAGTTCAGGTCAAGTTCAGGTCATTGAAGGTCAAAATTTTTAATTGATAAATCTAAATAAACAAGACATGTTTCTAGACTAGTTTTGTATCAGAAATACAGTGGTGCCATTTATTTGGCTGTATCTGGTCAATATAGGCCAAAAAATCATTTAGTAAATATGACGTCATGAGTTACCCATACTTTAGATGCCATAAGTCAGTCAAAAATGGTTATATCATTCTGAAATTTGGGATGGTAGTTTGCCATATATGGTTCTCTGGCATATATTCTGGCTTTTTTAATATCTTTGAAAACAAAATGATTTTGTGGGCATTTCCCCCCCCCCCAAAAAAAAAACTTTTTGAATTTTCTGGGGTCAAAAACCAAAATTTTCCAAATTACAAGAAGCCATGTTGTAGCCATTGCCATTTGCAATCTTTTGACGTTTTTTGGTTGCATTTTTCTCCAAATATGGCATTTGTACGGTCTGTTACATTTTAGCTGATTTTGGTGTAAAACTCGTGTGTAGTGACGTCACTAATTTCGATATGACTCGAAATTTTTCGACATTGCTTTATTTGTTCACAGAAGACGGCAAATCGATGTAGAAGAAGGTACCCGAAGTTTCACATTGATAGCACTATTGGTTTTTCAGCTATTACGAAAATTAATCGGGGGCCGTTAAACGCGCCCACGCCACCTCACCACCTCACCTCCCCCCCCCCCCCGGATTAAGGGCTGAAAGTATATCGAATAATAGTCTATATCAAAATCCCTTGCGAGGCAAAGGTAGGGGAATTACAGGTACCCACCATTTACAGCGCAGGAATATAAATTCATCAAAATTTAATGGATTGAAAAATGACGCAAATGACGAGAGTGTTATATCCATTTATCTTATACATAGATCCTGAATCCCTTTCGATAGACTTTGCAGATGATGCGTTTCGCAATGTTTGATGTTGGCCTTGCTGGGTCCTGGAGCATTCAAGCTATTCGTTGTGGGACTCTCTGTTGTGATTATCTGCTCTTGCATGGCAGGGCTGCGGAGTCGGAGTTGGAGTCGGTGATTTCGGCCGGAGTCGGAGTCCAGAGTCGGTAAAATTTGCCGACTGCAACTCCGGCTGTCAGTTATGGGCAGTGCATGTGCCAGGTATTTTCCAGGTGCGTTTTAGTGAACCACCGGTGGCGAGGACTAAAGGAATCTCGCCCTTTCGACTTGGTTTCGTTCGATTCCCTTGCCCATCATCAATCATTTGCAATCATGAGATGTGTCCCACCGTGGGTGAACTAGAACCTAGGGTCTGGCGTCGGATGCAGATCCAAAACGCCACCGACAGGACTTTAACCCTCGCCAGTGCATGGTCCGATACCTACGTGATCGTGCAGGGAGGGGGGTATGCCCCCCCCCCCCCCGCCTGCGTTTCGCCCCTAAATCAGCTAGAGGTTTGATTTTTTTTTAAAACAAGCGTATTGGTTGGGATGAGAGGAAGCCGTTGATACCCGATTTTAAGGTCCTGGGTCATTAGGTGACCTCTGATGTCATGTAAATGACCCGGATGTTATCAAAATCGTGAATGTGTAGAAATTGAATTATAATCGAGCCAGAATCGTGAATGAGCATATCATTATGCAAAATGGGAGCCAAATTTGAAATCAGCGTCACAAAATGTCCTAGCAACTACTAGAGTCCAAAAAAGGTCATCTCAGGTCATCGGAAGTCAGACCTCGGTTGACCTGTGAAAGTGCATGACCCCAGTGGAACATATAATAATGTAAAATGGATACCAAATTTGAAATCAGCGTCACAAAATGTCCTGGAAATTGCCAGAGGCCAAAAAGTTATATCAGGTCATCGGAGGTCACAATCTCACTGGAAACCATAAATTTCACCTGTTAACAGGTCTGTGCATAGTAGATGCTCCTGAGCAACACACACTCGGAAACTGCACAAGTTACAAGCATCAATACTACGTAACGCCAGTTACGCCTGCCATGACCTTGAGAAACAAGTTCATAGGACACGGGTCATGGGGAGTAGAAGTTTCAAATTTTCCGAGTATGTGTCAAGTTGTTCACAAGTAGGGTACTGAAAGTTTCATGGCAATCGGTTGATAACTAAGTGAGTTATTCCTGAAAACCTAGGGGTAGCATCCCCCCCCCCCCCCCACCTCCCTGCACTGCACTGGCGAGGGTTAACCCGCGCGGCGCTGGGGGGTAAATTTTACCCCCCCCCCCCCCCTCCCGGATTTTCTCAATAACTTGAAACTATGACAGATATCGAAGTGAAACTTACGGTACCCTATGGTGCATCAATTCTACATCTTCTGTTAAAATTTTATTGAAATTCGTGAGAGAAAAAATTGGGAGATAATGACGTTTTAGTGACGTCATGTCCTGTCATTTTTGGTGAAAGAACGTTAAATGTTTGACAAATCGTAGAAAATAGCGTGTTGATGCAAATCGAAAATAAAAGACGTCAAAAGAAAGGAAATAACATTGTCTTTAAAATGTCTATCTCGGATTTTCAAAATTCTGGGTTTGACCCCAAAAATGCAAAAAAAAATGATTTTTTGGGAAGAATTTCCACTTTTTTTAAAGATTTGCACAAAAAAAACGGAAGATATATTAGAGAACCGAGTATGAACGATGCTCAAACCAAATTTCAAAGCAATATCTTTATTTTTGACTGACGCATGGCTCTCTAAGAATAAGTAACTCATGACGTCATTTTTTTATTGCATTTTTTGGCTTTTACTGACCAGATACAGACAAATAAATGCCACCACTGTATTTATAAGACAAAACTAGTCTAGAAACATGCAATGTTTATTTAGATTAATCAATGTAAAATTTTGACCTTATTGTGACCTGACCTTGACCTGAGGGCCATTATATGGTGTCAGGCTGTGAAATTGGCTGCTTCTATCGAATTATACGTGTAAGATAACCCATACATGTTTCGCATGGCTTTCGTAGACCTGTGACCATATGTGACCTGACCTTGACCTTTGCTTACAATTTCACTTTTACTTATGCGGGAGATGCGTTATACATTTGGGAGCACTTTGTGAGATAATAGTTGCAATACAAGGCTTTGGATGGAAAGTATAGCCCAAAAACCCAAATACTTAAATTTTGACACTTGACCTGACCGTGACCTGACATGTGACCTTATGTTAATAATTTCGGGTATGCGTTAGATTCTTTTCACTGAGAGCTTTTGATCGCCGCCTTGCGCGTCTCGCTGCGGTTATTGGTTCGGAAGATACGAGGGGGTAAAATGTATCCCCCCTCCCCCCCCCCCCCCCCCCCCGCACCGGACGTTCGGTTGGAGACCCCAGCGCCGCGCGGGTGAAAGGGTATATATAGTTCACCTTTAACATGGGGTTTTGAACTGAGATAGCAGATTTGTAGAGCAGATCGAAAAACGGGTAGTGGTGAAATAATTACCTCGCTACGCTAAGTAATTTCGACACACGACTAGTGGATCCCTTTTAGAAGACGCTGTTTCGTGCCCCGATCGGGGCACGAAACTTGTTTCGGGTCTTCACAACGGTTGTTTACGTTACAAGCAGCCTGCGTATATATGCCTAAAGTCCGTCGTTATTGTGTGCAATAGTTTCCATATCCAAGCTACCATATGCATGAAGTCATAATTGTCATGAAGGTTTTTTATGGTCATGAAGGAGAAAAGAGAAACATGCCCATTTTTCGACGGATATCCATCTATCGTCTAAACAAATCCCATACTCGTTTTTTCCAGCTCGAAATACTCCATATAGCCAAATTTCAAGACAACTTTCAAGGTGTCCTTTAAGCAACAATCACGAGAAATCAATTTGTAAAAAAAATCAGGTTTAAAGTGGCGTGCAGCCTGTTCAGGCGAGTTAAACGTTGTTGCATTCATTAAAATCATTTAATTATTGCTTAATATTCATGGGGCAGATGATAGTAGTATATAGATAGTAACCAATAGTAGGGTTGTCATAGGACTTGACAGATTGCATTTTTTAGACTTCCAAAATTATAAATCGAAAGCTATGGTTAGACAATGTTTATCTATTTCATTGAACTACTAAATTTTCCATTAAATGATCTTCAATCTTGAAACGATAGAATGATTGTTATGGGTGGTTACTTCTTGTGCATGTTGACAATAGCTTCAGCTTTCTTTTTTTGTAGTCCGAATGTGTTTTTAATGGACGGATTTCCGAGGTCAGAGCCCGCGCTAAGCATAGCTTGTTGCGCAGGCCCTGACCCTACCACCCGATCAAGCAACTCCTGGCGTCCGGCAGAACTAAGAAGCGAAAGTTGTACGTACCCGACACACCTGGACACGGTCCGCCCCGCCCTCTGACGTCATCTGACCTTGAGTGCGACTACTGCCACCGGCCGCAGGCCATCCCAGTCAGGGGCAAATAGCGAGCGCCGAAGCGACTCGAACTCGGGTGAGGTCAGAAGTCCAGCGCTATCCCAACTGAGCTACATGGGCGGGCTAATTAAAGGTCGGAGTCGATTTCGGAGCCGGAGCCGGAGCCGGAGCCGGAGCCGGAGCCGGAGCCGGAGCCGGAGTCGGAGCCGGAGCCGGAGCCAGAGTCGGAGTCGGAGTCGGAGTCGGAGTCGGAGTCGGAGTCGGAGTCGGAGTCGGAGTCGGAGTCGGAGTTACCTAAAAACCGATCGACTCCGCAGCCCTGTTTCATGGGTTTCTTTGTTGTGACCTTGCTGGATCCCACACTAAGAACACCGTGGATTTTGTTAACCCGCGCACTGCAGGGGCTTTGCGCCGAACACGAACTGCAGGAGGGTTGATTTCCGCCCCCCCCCCCCCTGAGATCTCGAGAACTACGCTACGTAGCGAGAAGCGGAAAAAGGTATTTGATAGCTTGATACATGTTCTATCGAAAGTATTTCAGTGTTCTTTTAGGTCAGGTCAAAATTGAGGTCACCAGAGGTCATCAAAGGTCAAATTTTCCAGTTTTTCCCTGTTTTAGGACATCGCTCCAGCAATTCCCATATATCTTAGAAACGGTGATAGTTAGAAACAAACGGAAAAAAACAAACGCCAGCCAGTGAAATTTGCAATCGCTTAGGTGCCCTCATATTTGATTTCAGGTCAATATTTGAGACTCCAAAGGTCAAAAAGAAGAAAAAAAACGTTGTTTTTGCTAAATCGTGTTTTGCCATTAACTTTTTACTTAATAAAGATATCGGAAAACTGTTTACGCCATTGTGTGTATCTCGTCAAGGCACTTCGAATGATATACATGGTGACCTTGTTAAGTCAACTTAACAATTTACCTCAGGTCAAGGTCAAGTGGTGACCCAAGTAGGGTATGTTGCATATGAGAAGACGTATCTCGACGAGACAAACACATTGATGTCTGTTTTACTTCTCTATCTTCATTATGTCGGGAGTTATTGACAAAAAAAAAGTGATGGTGACCTCGCATGACCTCAAATGCAGGCTCCAAAATAGGGTCACTGAACAAAAATTACACTTGGATCATCAAGAATATCCTATAATAACATGATCCAGAAGTAATTGGATTAATACCATGCATATCCTTGAAATAGGAAGCATTTGTATATTTCCCCATTGACTTATTATGTGAGGTTACGAAATTGACCTGACCTTAAGTCACCGATATCAAAATTCCGAGATAAACGAATTGTAAATACGTATGCCCTCATGACATCCTGTAAGTTGCAAACTGGTCGGTGCAAAACTCTGGCTTTGGCACAACTGCAAAAAAAATTGGAGGTGGGGTCACTTGACCTGGTCTGGTGACCTGACCTGAGATGACCCGAGGTTATTTTTTTTTCAAAGTGTGCGCAATTGATGGCCTAACAGGTGTGCCAAAACCCGGCGACGCTGCGCGCCGCTGTTTTTTCGCTATCTTTGACAAACCTGAGGGGGGGGGGGGGCGAAAATCACCCCCCCCCCCTGCAGGTTAACCTATTTGCAGAAGTGTCTTAGGATCTCCGAAAAACAAATGTTGTCGGCCATCTGGATATTGGATCTTTTTAGCGCTCTTAGCACATATTCACTGGCAAGTAGCGATAACCGATTTCAGAAACTGCATCTCATTTTCATACAGGAAACTCGCGCTTTAGAGGCATGGCATGTCTGTGGAAGGTCAGAGAAAATTATTCATCGTACTTATTTGGTAAGTCTTTGGTAAATTTTGAAGAACTAGTAGAATCGATGCAATCGCGAAAACAATGAACGGGCATACTGAGTAAAATTGATGATACCGATCAGTCCAGGAAGAACGAACTCTACACACTGACAGGCAAGCGGAACAACCGCCTGACGGGTCATTTGAAATAACGGTGAGGCCGGTGATGTCGGTAGCGGTATCCTGACGTGCTTCATGTCCGGCACCATATTTTTTCCTGCAATATCATGCACGCAACCTTAACACCATATGTCTATTGTCCGACACAACGCAGTGCAGGATAAGCGATACATTCCAAGCTTATATGGATTGTTATTTGTTATACATTAACATGCGTTCTGAGTTGGGATAGAGCCAACATACTAAAAGGGGCCAGATTATGTTTCGTTAAGCTTAAATTCTGAAGGTACATTGTGTTAAAACAATTTCTGTCATGTTTAAGATTGATGGTATGATATACGAACAGGCTGAGATTGAACTGCCAATGCCAAGTGGACAATATGGCGCGTATGGTAGGCATTTCTGAGGTAAGCAATCTTGTACCTACGTGTGTGTAAGTCATAACATATACCTTGTGCTATGCACAACTGCCTTAGTTCACATATTTAGTGGTAAATAAAAAGCAACAGTCTGCCAGCCGACCGGTGCGCGTGGTAAATAAAAAGCAACAGTCTGCCAGCCGACCGGTGCGCGTGGTAAATAAAAAGCAACAGTCTGCCAGCCGACCGGTGCGCGTGGTAAATAAAAAGCAACAGTCTGCCAGCCGACCGGTGCGCGTGGTAAATAAAAAGCAACAGTCTGCCAGCCGACCGGTGCGCGTGGTAAATAAAAAGCAACAGTCTGCCAGCCGACCGGTGCGCGTGGTAAATAAAAAGCAACAGTCTGCCAGCCGACCGGTGCGCGTGGTAAATAAAAAGCAACAGTCTGCCAGCCGACCGGTGCGCGTGGTAAATAAAAAGCAACAGTCTGCCAGCCGACCGGTGCGCGTGGTAAATAAAAAGCAACAGCCTGCCAGCCGACCGGTGCGCGTGGTAAATAAAAAGCAACAGTCTGCCAGCCGACCGGTGCGCGTGGTAAATAAAAAGCAACAGTCTGCCAGCCGACCGGTGCGCGTGGTAAATAAAAAGCAACAGTCTGCCAGCCGACCGGTGCGCGTGGTAAATAAAAAGCAACAGTCTGCCAGCCGACCGGTGCGCGTGGTAAATAAAAAGCAACAGTCTGCCAGCCGACCGGTGCGCGTGGTAAATAAAAAGCAACAGCCTGCCAGCCGACCGGTGCGCGTGGTAAATAAAAAGCAACAGTCTGCCAGCCGACCGGTGCGCGTGGTAAATAAAAAGCAACAGTCTGCCAGCCGACCGGTGCGCGTGGTAAATAAAAAGCAACAGTCTGCCAGCCGACCGGTGCGCGTGGTAAATAAAAAGCAACAGTCTGCCAGCCGACCGGTGCGCGTGGTAAATAAAAAGCAACAGTCTGCCAGCCGACCGGTGCGCGTGGTAAATAAAAAGCAACAGTCTGCCAGCCGACCGGTGCGCGTGGTAAATAAAAAGCAACAGCCTGCCAGCCGACCGGTGCGCGTGGTAAATAAAAAGCAACAGTCTGCCAGCCGACCGGTGCGCGTGGTAAATAAAAAGCAACAGTCTGCCAGCCGACCGGTGCGCGTGGTAAATAAAAAGCAACAGTCTGCCAGCCGACCGGTGCGCGTGGTAAATAAAAAGCAACAGTCTGCCAGCCGACCGGTGCGCGTGGTAAATAAAAAGCAACAGTCTGCCAGCCGACCGGTGCGCGTGGTAAATAAAAAGCAACAGCCTGCCAGCCGACCGGTGCGCGTGGTAAATAAAAAGCAACAGTCTGCCAGCCGACCGGTGCGCGTGGTAAATAAAAAGCAACAGTCTGCCAGCCGACCGGTGCGCGTGGTAAATAAAAAGCAACAGTCTGCCAGCCGACCGGTGCAGTGCGCGGACGGAGAATACCTCGGTGATGTGAGGATAAATAGCGATATTGAATCTCAAAGGCCTCTGAGTGAACATCAAACTGATAAAAAGACCCGGAAATCAGATACACGATCAGATAATGGCTGAAGGTTCGGCTTCAGTGCATCATTTGCGTCATACTGGATAATGAAGAGAAAAAAATGTATATCGGATCCCACATTCATACCCGGAAGCGATAAACCGACAGGTAACTTATGTGGTCTGAATGATTGGAGCCTGCAGAATGTGTAACTTGTGTATCCCAGCAGATGACCGGGAAGCGATAAACCGACAGGTGACTTAAGTAGTCTGAATGATTGGAGCCTGCAGAATGTGTAACTTGTGTATCCCAGCAGATGACCCGGAAGCGATAAACCGACAGATGACTTATGTAGTCTGAATGATTGGAGCCTGCAGAATGTGTAACTTGTGTATCCCAGCAGATGACCGGGAAGCGATAAACCGACAGATGACTTATGTGGTCTGAATGATTGGAGCCTGCAGAATGTGTAACTTGTGTATCCCAGCAGATGACCGGGAAGCGATAAACCGACAGATGACTTATGTGGTCTGAATGATTGGAGCCTGCAGAATGTGTAACTTGTGTATCCCAGCAGATGACCGGGAAGCGATAAACCGACAGGTGACTTATGTAGTCTGAATGATTGGACCCTGCAGAATGTGCAACTTGTGTATCCCAGCAGATGACCCGGAAGCGATAAACCGACAGGTGACTTAAGTAGTCTGAATGATTGGAGCCTGGAGAATGTGTAACTTGTGTATCCCAGCAGATGACCGGGAAGCGATAAACCGACAGATGACTTATGTAGTCTGAATGATTGGAGCCTGCAGAATGTGTAACTTGTGTATCCCAGCAGATGACCCGGAAGCGATAAACCGACAGATGACTTATGTAGTCTGAATGATTGGAGCCTGGAGAATGTGTAACTTGTGTATCCCAGCAGATGACCCGGAAGCGATAAACCGACAGATGACTTATGTAGTCTGAATGATTGGAGCCTGCAGAATGTGTAACTTGTGTATCCCAGCAGATGACCCGGAAGCGATAAACCGACAGATGACTTATGTAGTCTGAATGATTGGAGCCTGGAGAATGTGTAACTTGTGTATCCCAGCAGATGACCCGGAAGCGATAAACCGACAGATGACTTATGTAGTCTGAATGATTGGAGCCTGCAGAATGTGTAACTTGTGTATCCCAGCAGATGACCCGGAAGCGATAAACCGACAGATGACTTATGTAGTCTGAATGATTGGAGCCTGCAGAATGTGTAACTTGTGTATCCCAGCAGATGAGTAGCTGACAGCCAATGGGATATTCGCGCAGTATCTAATACCAGCACTGGCTCAAATACCTGGTAGGCCACATGGTCTGTTGTTCACAATATGAAACCAGTGCGATCATGACGCTTGTTACGTTAGCTCACAGTATAATGTAGTGCAATTAAACAGAAATTACAAGCTACCGGGTGATCATTAGATAATGAAATAAAGTAAACCACAGTCACAGGCATATATTATAGATTTAACCACCACAAACGCACATGAATAGAATGCCTAAGGTGGGACATTTGTTGTCATACAAACGCAATTCATCTATTGTTCAGCGTTCCTCTACAACAGCAGCTCAAAGTGTCCACCCTCCTCCGCGCAGCAAAGCTCGGCTCGGCGTCGGGTGTGACGCACCATCCGCCTCAGCTGGTCCTCGTCCATGTTGCGGGCCAAGTTTTCCACGATCGCCTTCGTCTGCTTCACGGTTCGGGGCTTGCGACTGACTACCTAATCCACAGCTTGAGGCCAGAAACTGAAGTCCAGGCAGGACAGATCCGGACTTTATGGTGGCCAATGATGCTGAATCCTGCGGGAGATCAGCCGATCGCCGAATTTCGACCTCGAGTATGTGACGTGTGAAAGCGCGCCATCCTGCTGAAACCTTTTGTTCGTGTTGGTGCCCAAGAAACCCGAAGAGGGCACTCGTTTCAGCAGGATGGCGCGCCTTCACACGTGACACCCTCAGTGATGCAGTTTCTGAGGTCGAAGTTCGGTGATTGGCTGGCTGATCTCCCGCAGGATTCAGCATCATTGGCCATCATACAGTCCGGGTCTATCCTGCCTGGACTTCAGCTTCTGGCTTCAAGCTGTGGATGATGTCGTCAGTCGCAAGGCCCACACCTTTGAAGCAGCTGGAGGCAATCATGAACAAATTCGCCCGCAACATGGACGAGGACCAGCTGAGGCGGATGGTGCGTCACACCCGACGCCGAGCCGAGCTTTGCTGCGTGGAGGAGGGTGGACACTTTGAGCTCCTATTGTAGAGGAACGCTGAACAATAGATGAATTGCGTTTGTATGACAACAAATGTCCCACCTTAGGCATTCTATTCATGTGCGTTTGTGGTGGTTAAATCTATAATATATGCCTGTGACTGTGGTTTACTTTATTGTATTATCTAATGATCACCCGGTATGTATATTTTAACTTGATCGCACCTTTGCCAAGAATTGCATCTAAAGACGGCATACCTACAGGCTACATATGACATATGTCCGCCCCTGTAGCTCAGTCGGGAGAGCGTTGGGCTTCTTACAGGCTACATATGACCATGTCCGCCCCTGTAGCTCAGTAGTGAGACCTCACCCGGTGTGGCAGCCCGGGTTCGAGTCGCTTCGTTGCTCGCTATTTGCCCCTGACTGGATGGCCTGCGGCCGGTGCCAGCGGTCTCACTCAAGGTCAGATGACGTCAGAGGGCGGAGCGGACCGTGTCCAAGTATGTCGCGCACGTAAACCTTTCGCTTCTAAATTCTGCCAGCCACCAGGAATTGCGTGACCGGATGGCAGGGGCCAGGACCTGCGCAACAAGCTCTGCTTAGCGCGGGACCTGACCTCGAAAATCCATCCATTCAAAAGGTTCGGAAAAAATGTCGCCCGAGTTTGCCCCGTGTAACCTCCTGCCTGCCACTGTCTGTCACTGTCTGCCCCGTGTAACCTCCTGCCTGCCCCTGTCTGCCACTGTCTGCCCCGTGTAACCTCCTGCCTGTCACTGTCTGTCACTGTCTGCCCCGTGTAACCTCCTGCCTGCCACTGTCTGCCACTGTCTGCCCCGTGTAACCTCCTGCCTGCCACTGTCTGTCACTGTCTGCCCCGTGTAACCTCCTGCCTGCCCCTGTCTGCCACTGTCTGCCCCGTGTAACCTCCTGCCTGTCACTGTCTGTCACTGTCTGCCCCGTGTAACCTCCTGCCTGCCCCTGTCTGCCACTGTCTGCCCCGTGTAACCTCCTGCCTGCCACTGTCTGCCACTGTCTGCCCCGTGTAACCTCCTGCCTGCCACTCCGTTAGGCTCTGGGCCTTACACAGACCCTAATTTCAAACACTATCGGTGACCTTCCGGTGACCGAGTTAGGCTCTGGGCCTTACACTGGCCCTAATTTCAACCACTATCCGTGATCTTGCGGTGACCGAGGGGTGCGTTTACGGTATCCCCGGGGAATATGTGGAATTCCCGGGCAGGTGCAGTGTTTACTCTTTTCCACGACACCGACCAACTTCGGGAAATAGAAACGGGGAACAGGGAAACTGAAGGAATGAAGGACGAAGGCCGCTCCCAGCACTGGACGTATTTTCCATTACGATACTGATTTACGGCAGGCTTTGAACAAAAATGATACCGAAAGAGGAGTGAGTCAAAAATGTGACAGCTGATTTTCACGAGAATTAAATGGATTTCATTTCCTGGAATCCATGTGATGGAACTTCCCTTAACCCTATTACTGTCGGGATGAAAAAGATACGAATCTGTCGGGGGGCTTATTCGCCTCCCACCCTTTCGTATCTCGGAAACCGCTGGACCGATTCTCTCTGAGAAAGCGGCATTCGATTCCTTGGAGCATGAACTACATTCCTGTATTCATAAATATCCCAAATTGTATCATGGGCGGATACAGGTAGCAAAAAAAAATGTGGGAAAACATGCATTTTTAGATTCTTGCCCTGAGACGTTGTTTGAACGCAATTTTGTCATGATGTTGTATTTCGTCACCTAATCGTATGCTCTAACATTATCCTATTTAACCCTCGCCCGGGTAGGAGGGGGTGGATGTCATGCCCCCCCCCCCCCCCCCCCCCCCCCCCCCCCCCCTCGGCTTTTCGGTAATAACTCGCGTAGTTTCCAACCGATTGCGATGGAACTTTCAGTACCCTACTTTTGAATAATTTGACACATATTTTGAAAATGTTAACTTCTAACCCACATGACCCGTGCCCTATGACCTGTTTCTCAAGGTCATGTCAGGCGCAACTGGCGTCCCGCAGTATCGATGCTGGTAACTTGTTCAGTTTACCGAGTGTTTGTTGTTCAGGAGCATATGCAAAGGTGCTTCCAGGTGACAGTTGTGGTTTCCACTGAGATTGTGACCTCGATTGACCTTTTCAGAGGTCAACCGAGGTCATTGACCTCTGATAATCTCAGATGACTTTTGTTTGGCTTCTGGTGGTTTCTGGGGCATTTTGTGACGTTGATTTCAAATTTGGCATCCATTTTACATAATTATATGTTCCACTGGGGGCATGCACTTCCACAGGTCAACTGAGGTCACTGACCTCAGATGACCTAACATGACCTTTTTTGAATTTGGTAGTTTTTAGGACATTTTGTGACGCTGATTTCAAAATTTGGCACCCATTAATTCACCATTTTCATGACTTTTGGGTCATTGACATTACCTCAGAGGTCACCTAATGACCCAAGACCTTAAAATCGGGTATCAGCCGCTTCCTCTCGTCATAAGCAACACGCTCGTCTTTGAATCAAAGCTCTAGCTCAATTAGGGACGAAACGCTAAGGGGGGTCGTACTCAATTATGAACCGATTTCCAATTGAAAATTACCAATAGATGCTTCGTGATAAGACGCATTTGTTGATTGGTGGCTGGTCGGCGTTCATGCAATATATCAATTAAATGTTGACAAAGTTTGTTTTTCGTTTACAATGAATTGACGCTTAGCTCAAAATACTATTGTCTTATAACTGTCAATTTTCATTGGATTTCCAATTGAAAATAATATCGACACTCGTCTTGAAAAGGCACACCTTTTGATGGGTGTCTCGTACCGGTAGCTGCAATATTAACTGCACATCCACACATTTATTTACATCCACCACACACACCGATGAACACACATTTTAACACATTTGTGGGTAGGTATATCACATTTATTTAAGCACATGAACATTATGGGTATGTGTTCACCCAACGCCACTCCAACTCTACTCATACAAGGCCATAGCACGGATTTATACAATAAGCCGTGGCCATAGTGTACACATTCACACATTTTCAATCGCGACCAATATACTCGCGAGTCGCGACCCAGCGAACGAGGTTGTTAGTGTTGCTCACATATTCTGATTCAAGGATAGACTTTTGCCTGTATGACGTCACAATTCGTTTTGGTGACGCAAGATTGTTGTGACGTCACATGTATTAATATAAATATTTCTCCAATTATGACAAATTGGTACTTTTTTCGCAAAAACAAATGCCAGAACCGTAATCAGAACACTCTTTTCCATCATTCCACACACTTTTCCCAAGGTGCACTATTCCCTTTAAAGAACTTTGACAATGTTTGTGTACCTTTAACATTAGTTTTAAAGGGACAATCACACCTTAACATTATATTTGAGTTGAGATAGCCATTTTGATGACTTGGCATTGAAATTAAGTATGGTAGCAGTTAAAACAACCACAATGATCTAGTCAAAAAGATATTAATAGTTTGATTTTGACATCTGTAAAAAAAAATAAGGGCCATGTGAATTTGAATAAGGCCTCTAAACCGACAGCGTCGCTCTCTTTACCCAACTGGTAATGATAGTCGACTTGTTTTAGGGTCAGCCTTGGAATATTTTCGTCTTTCATTTATCGATCCCCCGGTGGTTCTCAATCTAGAGACCGGGTGGTACGCTTTTTCTGCCCAATAGATGTCGACACAAAATTGTGCCATACATTTGGCAGCACAAAGGATTTCCGTTATTTAAAAAAAAATCATATGACGTCAACAACCCAAATTTCTGCTTAAAACTAAAAGTTGATGATGTCTTCCAAGATAAGCAATTTTTTTTCGAAAAAAGTTCACGAACATGTTCAGCTGACCTCGCCTGACATGTCGACATACAATTAAGTGTGATTCGACAACTTCGAAAAAGGTGGGACAGTCCCTTTAAAGGGACTATCCCACCTTAACATTATATTTTAGTTGAGATAGCCATTGTTATAGCTAGGCATTGAAATTAGGTATGGTACCAGTTAAAACAACCACAATGATCTAATCAAAAAGATATTCGAGTTTGATTTTTTACATCTGTAAAAAATAAGGCCCATGTGTATTTGACTAGGGACTCTAAACCGACAGCGTCGTCTCTTTACCCAACTGGTAATGATAGTCAACTTGTTTTAAGGTCAGCCTTGGAATATTTTCGTCTTTCATTTCTCGATCCCCAGGTGGTTCGCAATCTAAGCCAATCTAGACACAGGGTGGTTCGCTTTTTCTGCGCAATAGATGTCGACAAAAAACTGTGCCATATATTTGGCAGCACAAAGGATTTCCCTGTTATTAAAAAAATATATGACGTCACCAACCCAACTTTTCGCTTAAAACTAAAAGTTGATGATGTCTTCCAAGATAAGCAATTTTGTTTCGGAAAAAGTTCACGAACATGTTCAGCTGACCTCGCCTGACATGTAGACAACAATTAAGTGTGATTCGACAACTTTCACAAAGGTGAGACAGTCCCTTTAACCCTCGCCAGTGCAGGGGGGGTTGCTGTCCCCCCCTCTCGTTTTTTTCGGGAATAACTCGTAAATATCAACCTATTGCGATGAAACTTTCAGTACCCTACTTGTCAACAATTTGACACATATTCTGGGAATTTGTAAGTTGTAGGTCACATGACCCGTGACCTTTGACCTGTTTTTCACGGTCATGGCAGGCGCAACTGGCGTCCCGTACCGACTGGTTATTGATTCACCTTTTTTGGAAGCATGCAATCATGATTCATTTTGGTACATGAATGATTCAGTCACCGTTTGATTCATGGATAACCATTTTGAGAAATGATTCTTTCCGATTAAAAGAATCAAAACACTTTTTGATCAAATCACGCTTGACTCACCATTGAAATAGCATTGCACAGTCTTTTTGATTCAATCAGCCTTGTTTCTATGCAGGTTTTGATTCAATCATGATTCATGAATAAACCAATCTGGTGGTGAATTGATTCTTCTTTGATTCAAGGGATTTTGATTGAACGATTCCAATTGATTCAATCAGAGTCGAATCAATAACCAGTCTGCATCCACGCCTTGCCCACCCAACATTTCCTGTACATAATTTATGTTCCACATCTCTACTGGTATTGGGCAGAATCATAGGCCTACACAAGGGGGGGGGGACAAACAGGAAAATTGCCCCCCCCCCCCTTTGATGAAAAATTAATGTTTTTTTCAGAGAAAATGTTAAAATATGCCCTTTTAAAAATATAGTGGGCCAAATCTGTTGAGTTTTTTTTTGGTGGGGGTACTTTATGCCCCCCTGAGCAAAAATGGCCCCCTCCTGGAGCGAATCCTGGTTACACTATTGGGCAGAATTGTTTAAATATTTCCACAACAGGTTAATGTCTCCAAGATGAGGGCACTCTGAACACCCTGAATACAAATGTGGAAGCTTATTCATACATCAGCATGAGGAATGGAAAAGTAGGCAGTCAGCACTTGAGTCAACTTTGATTCTGCAGCAGTGTGAGGTGCCTCAAATCCAGGAGTGGATCCACATGCATACCAATGTCTTTTTTGTCTATTAAAGTGCTCACTAGCTGTACCTATCTTTATCATGCCAAATTTAAATTTGAAATGAGTCCATCATTGGAATTTGGATTTGCCATGGATGCAGAACCTCCACATCTGCTGTCATGTGATGTCCATGCCCATTGCCCAATAGCCAGATTACTGTGCTCAGGAGCCCCTTTATTACAGAGAGCTTAGGGGATGTGTTAATTTTGTCAGTTGTCACATAGTTATTTATCCCTACATATTCAAGACAGGTTGGGGATGGAATATCTTCCAAGCTGATGGATTAATTGTCTTAGCTTATTTATTCAAATCCTAAATCTAGCAAGGTGGACTAGCTTAGCTTCTGAGCCAACATATCACTTCAACATTAGTGTGACATCACTGGTGCCAGCACCACAACAGGTGGAAGCAGTCTTTTTTAGATTGATTGCATAGTTATGGTATGTAAAGGCTGAAAGACAGTCATCATGCAGCTGCATGAAGTGGATACAGGTGCCTATTTAAATACATTGAATGGAGGTTGCAACAACTGCATGATGCACAATGTTGCGGGAAGAAAAATTAGCTGTTGAAATTGACACATGTATTTGAATATGCACCACGTTTTCTGCAGCTGCATAAAGACTGTTTCAGCCTTTACAGGAGCTTTCAGCCTTTCGATGCCATGCACATTTTGTGCCACACAATCATAATTCATACACCATGGAGTGGCACTTGTTTACATTTTTAATAAATAGTTTGCTATAATTTGCCTGGAAGTAACTATTTGCCTGGCACCCTGAAAGCATTATGTGCAGCATGGACTAAGCTAATGCCATGCACCAGTTATGTCATGCAGGTGGACAGGGACGCCAAGTGACAAAAAAAAATTGATGATATCTCCTGCCTAGAAGAAGCAGTTCCTTAAATTTACTCCAGCCCTGTAAATCGTAAGTTGTATGCAAGAGGCTATATCAATAGGACTTCAATCATTTCAAGACTCAAAGGAATTTCCTTCACCTGGGAACTCAGGGAAGCACTCACACCAAACGCATGCAAGCCTACCGGACCTATCTTATCATTATGTTATCTTAATGAATGAATGAAAACTGTAAAATCATGATGCTCAAAGAGCGTACTCCAATCATTTTCGCATAACTTACCGAAACAAATGCCTTTCGACGATTTATCAACACAGCACAACACCCAGCACAACAGGCCCAAGGCCATATATAGGAGGTAGACTTGGTAGTCATCCGGCTATTCTATGTGATCATCACGTCAGAGCGTGACGTCATTTGGATCCATCGGCCTCCTCCGCCATCGCCGTTAATGCTATTTCGGGAGAAATAAATACCCTTTAACTCAAAAAGTAGGAAGGTTACGAAAAGAAAACACAGGGCTTGAAAACTCAAAACAAGGCAAATCGAAATATTTGGCTTGTTTTAAGTTCAGATTAATATTGAGATCACTAGAGGTCATCAAAGGTCTGGGTCTTGTTGACGATCCCCATGCGGTTCAGCGGTCACCAGAGCCTTGTTCACGACCTCCTGCTGACGGGCTGTCCACGGCTGCCCAAAACAGCAGCACACACCAACCTAAGTCATCGCCGGCGATTACTACTTGAACACAAATGCTGTCTATTCACGATACAATGGCGTCCTTGCTACGATAAATTTGCTCCTACAGCTAGGAGGTGCGCGCCGATGGACGCCATCTTGAATGCCATCATGGTACGTCAGCTGATGATTCGGGGGTAGGGGAAGGGCAACTGCGGCAACTGGATAAACTGGGGAACTGGATAAAATCGGCGGATACGCGGCTACTAAATGTAATGATTAATGTGTGACACCGTAATGTTGCGAGATTTTCTTGTTGATCTTATTTGTAGTTAAAGGGAATATTTCACCTTAGGAAAAGTACGTGGAATGATGAAAACGAGTGCCCTAATTATAGTTCTTCTGGCATTCGTTTTTGCGAGATAAAAAAATACCAATTGCCAATTGGGTATAATTTTCAAAATATTAATATTTGTATAAGTGACGTTACAAGAATCTTGTGTCGCCAAAATGAGTTGTGACGACATACCGGCAAAAGTCTATCCTTGAATCAGAAATGCAAACAATAACAGCAAGTAGTGGTGGCGGTGACTTACTGTCTGTCGTGCGCCAAGTTATATGCCAAAAGGCTCCCATTCCTTCAGCATTGCCAAGACTATGTAAACCAGCCCCCACCAGTAACAGTTGGCAGCTCTCGGGCGTTTGGGCGTTAAAAATCTACTACACCATAGGGTTTCCATGTTAAATCGATGATTTTAAGACGAGGCTGGATCGTAACCTATGGAACATATTATAAATCTGACTTCTGGAAAATATAGCTACAAGCCTTGGCTACAACGTTTGTATTTACTATTTTTCGATTTTCCAAGCGAAAAGTGGTCAAATAGGCTTGGGGGTTAACCAATGTCGTAACGCCCATTGCCGACCGTGGGTTCGAATCCCAGAGGTACCAAGTATTTTTGCGTTGGACCCAATGCATAGATAGTCATGATTCATACATCATTCTTTATGCCGGCCTTTTCTCATCTCACACCTCCCTGATTGACCACTAATTGGTGACCTGTGATGTCACAGAAGCCAAGCTAGGTAAATAGGTCATGTAGCTCCAATTATATATAGTGTGCCGTGTGCGCCGCCACAGCAACATAGTTTTATCGCTTTTGGCGGCCGAACCCTCTGATTTTGGCACATTTCATGACAATTATTGACCTTCCATATCCTTCAGTGACCTTATAAATGTGCGTGATCACTGGGTCAAAGCCAATATCTCATAAGCCATTATTAGGTCAAACCATTTTTTTGCAGTGTTTCCACAATATTGTAATATGATATGTTGGTACCTTTAATTTTAATTTTAATATTCGATAATGAATGTAACTTTATGTTCAAGATGTACTAACATAATATTGATCTATTTCATCTCCAAAGCTTACAATCGACATGCACTGCAATGGGTTTGGGACATTAGACATTAGGTATTTGTCTCTGGCAGAAATGACATCAACATGCTGATGCACCAAGTCATGGTGGCAGCAGCCACATTTAAGGTCAGATCAAGAGGAGCTGGTGGGCAGCGCAGCCCACCCCCAGACATAAGGAAATTACATTAATTTGTATTTAAAATAATTATAAACAGCATCCTATCAAATGGCATGTAACAACATTCACAACAAGGCAAACAACACTCGACATATAATTATCATCCCTCCCCCACATGCGCTACCGTTCCAACTTAGAGCTTAGAGCTTGGTCCGTCCTGCCCACTGTCAACGTCCTGAGGCAGCGGCAGCGCGTTAACCGGCCGACTCTGCCCAGAGTAGCTCTGTCGCTCTCGCCGGTACACAGCGTTGTCCCGGTCCACGGCAGCCCGCAGCGGGCCGGGCAGCGCTGTCGGCGCAGGCGACCGCCCACCGGCCGCCGCCGCCCCCGCCAGCCGGTACAGCAGTGTGTAGGCGGCATCAGAAGATTGCCGTGGTCGGCCAAGCGCGGCCGCCGCTGTCACTGGCGTCGCTGAGGTATCGTCCAGCCGCCGTCAGCGCCATCCAGGCCGGCCCCGTCGCCACCGCAGGACGCGCGGCAAAACGAAAAGTAATGACCGGCGTGCACGATGACTGCATATAGGCTATACTGGGCGGGCTGCTGGCCGGCCAGCGACACGGCCAGACGCTCAGTCAGGCCCACCGGCGCCAGCACCTTCCGCAGCGCGCCGGTCCGCCGGTCGAACTCAACCCGTACCAGCGAGACGACCAGGTGCGGCGGTGGTGTCAGCAGACGCAGCTGGCGGTCGGCGTCCTGCAAGCAGGCGCACCTGGCGCAGTGGTACTGGTTCTCGCCACAGAGACGCTCCGGAGCCAGGTACAGCCGCAGCAGATCCGACACTGTCATGTTCGTCGTCATGTTCGCCGTGGCCACTGTCATGTTCGCCGTGGCCACCGCTGTCAGCGGCCTGGTGAGCGCCTCAGGCAGCGCCAGGTGCAGGTCCGTCACGCGGTCCACATGGCGCGACACGGAGCCGCACGTGCAGCACGTATAGGTGGTCTCGGCGCGGCCGGTCAGCAACCGACGTACCAGACCGGCGGCCGGCTCGGCAGGCTCCCCGGGCGGCTCTTCAACCCCGCCGTCCGGAGTACCGGCATCACCAATGTTACCAGTCCCCGGCTCATGACTAGCATCACCAGTCTCAACACCAACACTGTCAATAATTCGACCCACCCTTGCAGGATCAGTCCCCGTTTCACCAGTGCTGGTGAGCCGTCCATCACGGCCGTCAGCACCGGCCGGCTGAGCGCTGTCGGTGGCGGCCGCGGAGCCACCTGCCAAACTACCTCCATCGACCTCGACCATCACCACATCATCGCTAACCAGGTCCAAGAGCGGCACCAGCGGTGGTCCGCCGTGAGCCGGGCCGGTATCGCAGGAGCGGTGCCGGCGCTGGGGCCGCGGCCGGCCCGCCACCGCCGCCAGACCCGGCACGCTAGTGTCGTCCTTGGCGCGGGGAGCGGTGGCAGACCGGGCCGGCAGCGGGACGGTGGCCGGAGCGGACGGTACGGCGGGTGATGCAGGGGCTCGCTCCTCCTCGTGTATCGCATCCAGCAGGTACCTGAGGAACTCCGAGCAGTCGTGCTGGCGTCCCCACTCGAACCAAGGCGGCAGGGCGGCCCGCTGGAACTCGGCCGGGCTGTAGGCGGGCCGCTCCGAGAAGGCCAAGAAGGCGAACACCCGCTGCAGGGCAGCCAGGTGGGGTCGGGAGGGAGACGGCCGGGTGGCCAACACCTCACTGCACAGCTGGTCAGAGTGGAACAGCGCCTGTATGACAGCGTTCATGAAGCAGGTGTTGCCGAGGTTAACGAGGCCCCGGCGCCGCTGGTCCGCCGTGCCGCCCGGTACCGCCGCCTCTGAGGCCGGTGAGAGCGGGAGCGGGACGGACGGTTCTCCGGCGGACGGCTCTCCGGCGGGCGGCTCAGGCCGGGACTGGGGGGAGGGGTCTGTCCAGGCTGAGGATACCAGCAGGCTGGCCATGACGGTCGAGAGCGGGAGCGGGACCTGTACCTTTCCTTACTGTTATGCCCGTAAGGAAATTTAAATGTAAAACTTAGCCACTTCAGTCTATCAATGACCTGGAACTTCGATAGGATGGCACGGTCAGAGCCTGAGCCTGCACCAGCATTGCTAGCATTGGGCCTGGCCTAAGAAAGCCATTCAATCAAAGCATTCAGCGGTATTTAACAATATCAAAGCTATGATCTCGTTATTATGTGTTTCACAAGAAATAGTCACAACATCCCCACAAACTACTTTATTTAGAATTTAGGTAGGTGACCACCTACCAACATGCCTACCGCAGGATCATGGATGGCTCATCATGTATTTTTATATCTCAAAACAAAAGCACAACGAATGTATTTCGCGCGTTATAGTTGAGTTTTCGTGACCGCTTCCAAATACACTACAGTTGCACTACAGGTACTGAAATATACACTACTTCGACTACTACGTCGTATATTTGGTGGAATTAAATTAACTAAATGAAGATATAATCTATGAAAATACAAGTTATTGATATCAAACAATACTTTCAATTTATAATACACAAAACAATTACCAGAAAAATTATATCTTGTCTCATTAATTTGGGCGTTAAATTCCTTACTGTTATACCCGTTGTTCTATTACCCTGATGTAAACCAGGTAGACCGCTCCGGCCGAAAAAGTGGCGACAACTCGTAATTTAGTTGCAGCGACCCCGCAGCTGCTGTGACGCGGACGTGGGTCACGCGGCCGGCCGGCCGGTCGCCTACGTAAGGTTAACGCGTAGACCCCTCCCGCTTTTGTGTCGCTTGGTTCCTTTGTTTGTCAGCTGATATTTAAACTTAAGATGTCTATCTACCACAAATTAAGCGTTGTATTGGGTGCCGTTGCGAAAATTGCAATCCGACCCATACTTTTTAAGTTATGGGCCAGAACAGTTTGCTGCCCGGTGAATCCGGCCGGCCGCGTACTCTCCCCGTTTTTTCCCGCTTGGTTCCTTCGTTTACCGGTAGATTGTTACACTTAAGATGTATATCTACCACAAATTAAGCGATGTATTGAATGACGTTGGGAAAATTGCAATGCGACCCAATTTTTTAAGTTATGGGCCGACTAATTCCACCGACCGGCGATTCCGGCCGGACCGCCGTACGTAAAACACCAACGCGCACGTTCCTCCGGTGTGTGTCGCCTGATTTCTTCATTTGCAGACCTATTGTTACAATTAAGATAACAATCTGTCACAAATTGAACGACGTATCTTATGCCGTTGAGAAATTGTCATCGGACTCAAACTATTTACATTTTGGGCCGGCAAAGTTAACCGTCCTTTGGCTCACGATGGCAGACCGCGACAGCCACCACATACAATACTCAAACAGAGATAACACTCAAATAGTCTGAATTTAAATCATGCGGCCCATAGTATGGCTAAGGAAAAATTGCACTAGGCTTACCTGATAAATACAACAAAGTTGCTGATATAACAGTTGACAATTTGCGATGGTAACGTCTGACAGTTCTTGGCAAAGGCCAAAGCATACACACAAAATAGATATTCTCATCTTTTTGACGAGTTTCATGAAAATCTGATTAGATAAGTCGATTGTCAAATGCATTCAAGCAATTCAAAGTAACTATTTAAAATTACACTTCCCGCCCGCGTCTCCGCACCACACCATCCCGCCCGCTCACCGCGTCTCCAGCCGACGCCGGCCCACCAGGCGCCGCCATTGGCGGATCCAGAACGGTGGTGGTGGGGGGGGGGGGGGCAAATTCCAAAAAAGTCTCACACAATTCTGAAAACTCCGGATTTCGCTTGCTTATGCATTGATAGCTAATTTAAAACAAACTTTCCTTAGTAAAAGTTTCTAGGATTTTCTTCTATATCAGGAAATATGTCAATTTTGCGCCGATTTCAGAAGGTTTGTCTAGAAGTTCGTCTAGGCGGAGGGGCATGGCCACCATACCTCCCCCTCCTGGATCCGCTAGTAGGCGCCGCGGCGCGACGCAATGTGTTGTTGCCTGTAGCGACCAGTGCAGAAAATCTGGGATCTTTGGTCACAGCCCAGTCATAGCCACGGCATGAGCTGGCAAGTCACAGCTTTAGTCACGGCGCTGCAATGCTAACCCTATGGCGCTGGCCTTGCCAGTCACAGCTTCAGTCACAGCCGTGACCAGGTCTGGTCCCAGCGCTGGGACGCTGGGACCAGAATTCTGCAACTCTAGTTGCCTGGCAACGCACGCACCAGGGCGCTGTACGTGGCAGGAGGTATCCCGCCCCGTGCGGTCTCTAAATAGTAAATACGTCGCGTTACATCGAATCAGAATTAATTGACCTTTCACATATACATTTGTATAACGGAGGAAAAAATGGAGTTAGCACTTGAAATCGCCAGACGAGACCAAAATATATTGTAAACTCATCACATTTTGCATGAAAACTTACCTACCGAAAGATATTTCAAGTTATAGTTGATAAGCGTTCCACACTTTTAACGATCAGTACTTGCAAGTACTTTTGGTCCTCATCAAACTGCGGGCTTTTCCCGCATTGCTTTTTTACGCAATGGAGTGGTAAATATATTGTGCGTTCTGCTTGTTGTGATTATATGCCCGGCGATCTTCTAAAACTAACAGCGATTGAAAAAAGTGGCAATAAAATCGGAAGCTCATCGATGCACATCAACGGCGGCATAGTTAGTGGTTGCGACCCTCAATTTTTGCAAATCGATTCATTTGTTTTCAACATTAGGAGTTTTGTATAATTTGTCTGTGGCTGTATATAACACTATGCTTTATATTATTATGAAAAATAATAATTTTCCCCAAAAAAACTAACCAACAATAACACAAAACTGGCAATTAAATCGGAAGCTCATCGATGCACATCGACGGCGACCTATTTAGCGTCGGCGATTTGTTTACAAAGTCATTGTCATGCTTCTCGGCGCACTTAACCATTGTGGCGAGCTGTTCCGGATTAGTATACCCAAGTCCCGTAGCAGGCTTTGTTAATGACGTCACTGGTGCCATTCTTGTGCAGCATTGCAAAATATATCTGATTTTGAGTTGAAAGCTAATTAAAGACTTATTCAAATTATTGTTTTTAAGTTTGAATTTTCTTGTTAATCATTATTAAATGTATTGTATCACTGTATTTCATAGTAGTTGACACTTCAGAAACTTATGACGTAATAATATTGTATCCAATATGCACTTCCCTCGCCTTTTGCTATTGTGGCGCAGTACCGAGTGCTTTGCGAATACTTGCTTGCCTGGGGTTCAAATCATTCCGCCCTTATTTCATTCGAGTTGGTATAGTTTGCATGCTGTTGTTATTCATGACTTATACTGATAGTCAGTCATGCATCACGTTTGCTTCACGGATTGCTTCACGGATCAGTTTGATCGGAAACATCACAGAGCCTCCACAAAATGTCGCACTCGATGTAAACAATGGTAGGGAAGGACGAATTTGTCAATGACCTTCATGAAGTACACACGGTACTTGTTTTGTATTTTTCCCAAACTTACAACTTTGAATTTGGGAATAATTTTATTTCATTCTTAAATTTAAATAAAATAATTTTAAAACCATAACGGTAGCCTAAGAAATTGTTGCTAACAAAATCAAAAGGTCATTATTTCCCTTTAAAGGGATTATACGGGTTTTCGTCCTGAAAGTAAATGCACTCTTTTGCAGTTGTATGAGCTTTACACACGTTTAAGACATATAACAGAGACCTCAATGCTCATTTAGTTCATTATTTCAGCAATTATCATCGTTCAAACTTGGGCGTTTTTCGAGACTAGTATCAGATAACGAGTACTTGATCGGCACTACTGTCCACCACTTTTATCTTAAGATCAATTTTAGAGTTTTGAATTATCTGCAAGTCCTACACTGGATCAGGGGCGCAGCCAGGGGGGGGGGGCAATTGCCCCCCCCCCCCCCCCCCCCCTTACGGGTCACAGGGGGCCCCGCCGAGATTGGCCCAGATACCATTTGCATTAGCTAAATGGCTTTCAAAAAGTCACAGAGGAGCCCTCAAGCCAGGCAAGGGCCACTCTGGTACATGCCAAGGGCCCTCAGAGACACTGAAGGGCTTTCGAAGCCGGTCCAGGGGGCCTCTTGGGCATGTCCAGGGGCCCATTGAGCCCACCGATCGGCCCAAAAAACTGTCCAGGGGCCTCTCGAGCATGTCCAGGGGCCCCATTGAGCCCACAAACATGCCCAGGGCGTACAAACATGCCCAGGGACTTTTAGAGCATGCCCTGGAGCCCATTGAGCCCACTCAGGGGCCCCAAAAACCGGCCTAGGGGCCTCTAGAGCATGTCCACTTGTCCAGGGGCCAATTGAGCCCACCTACGGCCTAACAAACCTGCCCAGTGGCCTCTCGAGCATGTCCATGGGCCCATTGAGTATGTTCAGGGGTATCGAGCCTGGCCAGGGGCCCATTATAGTCTGTTTTGGGGCCTCTTGCCCAGGGGCCATTATAGTTTTCCCAGAGGCCCATCGAGTCTGTTCAGGGGCCTCTCGAACCTGTCCAGGGGCCATTAGAGCCTGCCCAGAGGCATATCGAGCTTGCCCAGGGGCCCATTGAGTCTGTTCAGGGGCTTCTCGAACCTGCCCAGGGGCCTCTCGAGCTTACCCAGGGGCCCATTCAGTCTGTTCAAGGGTCTCTTGAACCTGCCTAGGAGCCATTAGAGTCTGTTCAGGGGCCTCTCGAGCTTTCTCAATAGTCCATTGATCCTGTTCAGGGGCCTCTTGAACCTGCCCAGGGGCTATTAGAGTCTGATCAGGGGCCTTTCGGCTTGCCAAGGGGCCATTGAGTCTGTTCAGGGCCCTCTCGAGCTTATCCAGAGGCCCATTGAGTCTGTGAACGTAGCCCTCGAGCCTGCCCAAGGGTTGCTAGCCGTCGCCTGGAGCGCCTGTTATAGTTGGAGCGCCTGCTAGCCGTGGTCGGCGCGGTCATAATAAGCGGTAATGTCTGACCCACCTGGTGCAATGTTTTCTTGGGTTTAAAAATGGTAATTTGATAAGTCTGATGCGTTTTTGAATTCGGGGGGGGGGGGGGGCAGGTGGTAGTACAAAACAATTTAACAATTTTCCTCTCAGGAGAGTGTGTGCTGCAATATTTGTCAGCCAGGGGCGTCGCCGACGGGAGGGTCGGGGGAGGTCTGGGCAAACTCCCTTCACTTTTAGAAGGCAGGGGAGGGGGGTCGACCCCCCCCCCTTTTTGCGGGAAAAATTAACAATTTATCGTAAAAATTGTCTTTGCAGTGCAGTCAAAATCCAGCTATGTGTGTCAAAAACTGTCAATCTGTCAAAAACTGACAAATCAGTCAAAAACTGTCAAAGTGTCAAAAACTGGACATTTTCGCGCCGCTTCGCGGCATGACATAAGTTTCGCAATTGCTTATACAAATTTGGAAAATGGGAAAAATAATTGCATTCAGTGTCTGGCAGAGGCTCTCCTTGGCGGGAATTGCTGGCCCCAGTGCCCATTCCCTTCATAAAATATTCACTTTTAAGTTTCAAGCAGGCAGCATGTTGAGCTAGTTTGCCGAGTTCCGAAAAAGGCGACGCGAACGCAAAGACGAGGAGATCGGGACCCGGAAGCTGCTCCAGCGGTGCCCAATTTGCTGGACCGAAGAGCTAATAGTGGGAACAGGCCAGGACCATCTCCCCAAGCCATCTCACCTCACGGTCTGGTTCCAATATTAACATTTCGTTTTCCAGGACGTAAAATTAACATTTTCACGCCGCTTCGCGGCGTCACATCGGTAGTCATCGTCATAACGAAGCCATAGTCATCATCATCGGTTCGTCGTAACGCTAAATTGAATGAATGGCATTTTTAGCTTATTATCCGAGCTACAAGGCCCACCGCCTATATTTATGGGTTTTATCAGGCAAAACCGTAAAAATTTCGCGCCGCTTCTCGGCGCTAACTAACAAGTACATACCTACCTACTATAACATGAAAATCCACATAAAAAATGCTGCAAAGGCTTAAATACACGTATCAAAATGGGGGGTACATTTTTCGTCATTTCAGCCGCCCCACACTCAAAAGCCGTCCCCCACCTGTTGTCAGCTAAGATATGTTTTCTCTCCTGTACGTAACAATACAAATTAGTAATGCGCTCAGTACAATGCCTACTGAGGGTCCTGGTCCATTCCAGCTCATCAAAAGTAAACGAAGAAAATGTGTTAAAAAGGGGGCCTCACAAAATAAAGTGGCCGAAATCCGTAGAGTTTTTTTTTCATATCCAGGGGTATTTTTTTGGGGTGGGGGCCTCTCCCAGGGGCTTGCCCCCCCCTCTGAAGGTCTGGCTGCGCCCCTGCACTGGATCACAAAATTATTATTCAATTAAAAACTGATGGGACTTTGTATTACTACACACTGTTCGTTGAGGTTTTGTGTTTTTGTGGTTTTCTTATCTCTGGCCTTTAGCGTTGAGAATTTGGTGGTGGCGTATTAATTTTTTGGCATGAAAATTCATGAAAAATATAGAATTTTATGGGAAAACTAGGTAACTGCTGCTGTCGTCGGAACAAAACAAGTTTATTTTCTTTCAAATATTGCTTATTTTACCGGAAATATGCCATAAGTGAGGTGTTTTTATTAGCATAAAAGAGATGACTGGCTATGCCTCAGCCGGTCCTGCTGAAAATACGCGGTGGCATCACCGCGCACTTTGGAATGTCCTTACGTGCAGAAGAGGTAATTTCCAGAAAAATGTGGCTACCGTGGGACTTCTATCACCTTTATAAGTACGTTTTGCTATGTAACTCAATTATTCTGGAGAAGAAAAAAAACGTATAATCCCTTTAAAGGGAGATAATGACCTTTTGATTTTGTTAGCAACACTTTCTTTGGCTACCGTTATGGTATTAAAATGATGTGATCTAAATTTAAGAATTAAATACAATTATTCCCTAATTCAAAGTTGGAAGTTTGGGAAAATTTATGATCGGTATTTTCCCTACACTATTAGAAAGCGCAACATCTGGCGCTTTTGTGTCAATCTGTTCAACGTTGTTGAATGGGCACTTATAAACAAATCGCCGACACTAAATAGGTTGCCATGGGGGCCAACCTAAACTGCCGATTTCAATGCACTTTTTTAAAATGATTGTTGATTGTTCATAAAAGTTTGGCACATATTCGCCAAAGATAGAATGCAGGAAACATATTGCATACCTTCATGATAAATAACAATGCGTAGGGAGGCTAATTTACTGATGTCGTTACCGAGTGCTTGCTGATTATAAGCGTGGAGCGCTTATCAACTATGAGTTGAAATATCTCGCGGTAGGAATTGTTATATGCAAAATGTGATGAATTTACAATATATTTTGGTCTCGTCTATCGATTTCAGGTGCTAACTCCATTTTTGTGGAAAAAGGTCATTATCTCCCTTTAAAGGGGCGGAGCAGACCCCCTGAGCATTGCCACCTTAGCTACGTAAGGGCGACACTAGGCGACAAAAGGGCGACTAAGGGCGACACCCGTTCCCGCCGGGCGACACTAGCGCCATCTGTAACGAGGCAAAAGCGTCCGACCGCCCATTGCCCCCCATGTTAAATTCACTAAAAATAAGGCCTAAAATAAAATAAATGAGCCGATCCTTGACATTTTAAATGGTTTCGTTGGATGCAATGGGGTTTTAGGCGAAGAATGCTGGCAAAATTATTGCTTCGAAAAAAATATCCGAGAAGGAATTATCTGACAAACGAAAGCGTGCAGACCGCAAAACAGTCAAACCGGGTCGAACGGCCCCACCTATTTCCGAAGTGTATATTGTAAATCGGCATGCCATGCCCGCCAGCTTTTGAAGAAGCTCATATCTCTGCAACCGCACGTCCGATTGACAAGCGGACTTCTTTGCTGAGTAACCCCATCCACCCTACCCTGTTTGAGACTAGTGCCGACTCACGTGAGCGACCACCACTGAGCGTGGCGCGTGCCGCGTGAGGGGTGTGCAAAGTGTTTTGGAACAAAATACTTTTCACACCCCTCACGCGGCGCGCGCCAGTGGCGGATCCAGAGGGGAGGGGCAGGGGCCATGCCCCCCCCCCCCCCCCTTGAGCCTCGAATGAGGGGGCACTCTGGCCGCCTGAGGGGGTCCTCTGGCCGTCTGAGCGGGCCCTCTGACCGCCTGAGGGGGCACTCTGGCCGTCTGAGAGGGCACTCTGGCCACCTGAGGGGGCCCTCTGGCCGCCTGAGGGGGCCCTCTGACCGCCTGAGGGGGCACTCTGTCCGCCTGAGGGGGCACTCTAGCCGCTTGAGGGGGCACTCTGACAGCCTGAGGGGGCCCTCTGGCCGCCGGAGGGGGCACTCCGGCCGCCTGAGATCGCCCTGAGGGAGTCGGGATTCGCATCCATAGGTGGTGAAACAGGGGTGGGAGGCACCGGGCACCGTTCCAACTTGAATCCAGGAGGGGGAGGCGGGCACCAATGTCCTGGTGCCCCCATCAAATTACTGAAAGCTCACCTATTGTATGCGAAATGGTACGAAATTTAGAGATAAAAAAACGCGCCTCAACTCCTAACCATTATGCTATCGTGTACCAACAGCGTGACAAGTTCAACACGACACTTCAACGCAACATCTCAACCACGGTACTTTGAATTCTGGTTACTGGCTTTGAATTTAATTGAATACTGAATACTGATATAATCTGACACAGCACCAGGCCCCTCACAGCGAATCTTGTCTCAGGTTTTACACGCAGCTACCACTCGCGCGGCGAGTTCGCGAGCGCTTCACGGTAAAGAGGTAGAAAGGCGAAGTCACATGACTATTTTAAAGTTGAGGCTCCGACACACCTCCACTTCAGCACCACTTATCAGCTGAAAAACTGGATAACATGTGTTACTTTTGCATTCAATAGATATCCTGTCTTATTCTCATTAACAATTGTAATAAAATATCAAATATCTTGAACAGAAATACCTAAGATGCCCTTAGTTCCAAGACACTACAAATTTCGTCGTAGGGTTTAGTGTTAACTTTAGAAGAAGAAACACATTTTTGCCTCGCTAGTGAACTGCTGTCAGGAACAAGTTGAATATTCAGTATGCACTTGACTTTGAAGCTGTCGTATTTATCCCTTCCGCACAGATCGGATACGTTTGTACTTTGTTCAGATGGCCAAATATACTTATACTTTCGGAAACACCACTCCAAACGCTCCCAAACTTGACAACATACCGGATGACGTCAAGTTTGGACGTCCGTGAAGTTAGCGACTTATTCAGCGACGGATTCAGATTTGGTCTATACCTCGGACTAAGGTCAATTCTGGCACGCTTATCACGAATATGACCTTCATTTTGCTGTTCAATGCCATCTCTAAGGTCAAATTCGAGGTCAAAGGACGGGGTACCGCATATAAAAGTCCCGGATGTATTGCCGGATCCTTCCAGAGAAGGTCCCAGGACCCAGATGATAGACAGGGTTCATATCTAATGTTCGTCACCGTGACATGCCCCGTGACCTTTGACCTTGGATGTCAAATTCAAGTTCAAAGGACGGTGCACCGCATAACGTCCCGAATTTATAGCGGGATCTTTTCCAAAGTGGTCCCAGATAAATCCTCGGCCCAATGTCAACTCTGGCACGCTGATCACGAATATGACCTTCATTTTTATTTTTAAGGTCAGCTTCAAGGTCAAATTCGAGGTCAAAGAACGGGGTACCGCATAACGTGCCAAATTTATTCCCGGCTCCTTTCCAAAGTGGTCCCAGATGATAGACAGGGCCCATATCTAACGTCCATATATAACGGCAATACATTTGGGAAGTTATGCGGTACACCGTCCTTTGACCTCGAATTTAACCTCCAAGATCAAAGATTACGGGTCAGGTCACAACAAGATAGGTATAGATACTGTATATCATCTGGGACATGTCCGTGAAGTTAGCGTCGGATTCGGATTCGAATTCAGCGTCGAGTAGCGATTCGCTTCAAAATGTGGTTACAGGTCAATTGGGGCACGCTGATCACGTAAATTACATTTATTTTGACATTCAAGGTCATCTTCAAGGTCATTTTCAAGGTCAAAAGACTCAAAACGCCTCAAAACGCCCTTAAATATTGCTCCAATTGCAAAAATAATGGTCTCAGTCAATTCCCCGGGTCCATATCTAACCTCCGCAATGGCAACCTCACGCGTGCCTTATATCCTTGAGACCATAAAAGGTTCTCAAAGGACGGGGCGCCTCAAAACGCCCTTAACGGTTGCTCCAATTGCAAAATCAATGGTCTCAGTCGATTCCTCAGGTCCATATCTAACCTCCGCATTGGAAACCTCACGCGTTCCTCATATCCTTGAGACCATAAAAGGTTCTCAAAGGACGGGGCGCCTCAAAACGCCCTTAAGGGTTGCTCTAATTGCAAAAATAATGGACTCAGTCGATTCTCCGGGTCCATATCTAACCTCCGCATTGGCAACCTCACGCGTGCCTTATATCCTTGAGACCATAAAAGGTTATCAAAAGACGGAGCGCCTCAAAACGCCCTTAACGGTTGCTCCAAATGCAAAAACAATGGTCTCAGTCGATTCCTCAGGTCCATATCTAACCTCCGCATTGGAAACCTCACGCGGCCTCATATCCTTGAGACCATAAAAGGTTCTCAAAGGACGGGGCGCCTCAAAACGCCCTTAAGGGTTGCTCCAATTGCAAAAATAATGGTCTCAGTCGATTCTCCGCGTCCATATCTAACCTCCGCATTGGCAACCTCACGCGTGCCTCATATCATTGAGACCATAAAAGGTTCTCAAAGGACGGGGCGCCTCAAAACGCCCTTAAGGGTTGCTCCAATTGTAAAAATGATGGCCTCAGTCGATTCTCCGGGTCCCTATCTAACCTCCGCATTAGCAACCTCACGCGTGCCTTATATCCTTGAGACCATAAAAGGTTATCAAAGGACGGGGCGCCTCAAAACGCCCTTAACGGTTGCTCCAATTGCAAAACCAATGGTCTCAGTCGATTCCTCTGGTCCATATCTAACCTCCAAATTAGAAACCTCACGCGTGCCTCATATCCTTGAGACCATAAAAGGTTCTCAAAGTACGGGGCGCCTCAAAACGCCCTTCAAGGTTGCTCCAATTGCAAAAATAATGCTCTCAGTCGATTTCCCAGGTCCATATCTAACCTCCGCATTGGCAACCTCACGCGTGCCTCATATCCTTGAGACCATAAAAGGTTCTCAAAGTACGGGGCGCCTCAAAACGCCCTTCAAGGTTGCGCCAATTGCAAAAATAATGGTCTCAGTCGATTCCTCAGATCCATATCTAACCTCCGCATTGGAAACCTCACGCGTGCCTCATATCCTTGAAACCATAAAAGGTTCTCAAAGGACGGGGCGCCTCAAAACGCCCTTAACGGTTGCTCCAATTGCAAAAAAATGGTCTCAGTCGATTCCTCAGATCCATATCTAACCTCCGCATTGGCAACCTCACGCGGCCTCATATCCTTGAGACCATAAAAGGTTCTCAAAGGACGGGGCGCCTCAAAACGCCCTTAAGGGTTGCTCCAATTGCAAAAATAATGGTCTCAGTCGATTCTCCGCGTCCATATCTAACCTCCGCATTGGCAACCTCACGCGTGCCTCATATCATTGAGACCATAAAAGGTTCTCAAAGGACGGGGCGCCTCAAAACGCCCTTAAGGGTTGCTCCAATGGCAAAAAATAATGGCCTCAGTCGATTCTCCGGGTCCCTATCTAACCTCCGCATTGGCAACCTCACGCGTGCCTTATATCCTTGAGACCATAAAAGGTTATCAAAGGACGGGGCGCCTCAAAACGCCCTTAACGGTTGCTCCAATTGCAAAACCAATAGTCTCAGTCGATTCCTCTGGTCCATATCTAACCTCCACATTAGAAACCTCACGCGTGCCTCATATCCTTGAGACCATAAAAGGTTCTCAAAGTACGGGGCGCCTCAAAACGCCCTTCAAGGTTGCTCCAATTGCTAAAATAATGCTCTCAGTCGATTTCTCAGGTCCATATCTAACCTCCGCATTGGCAACCTCACGCGTTCCTCATATCCTTGAGACCATAAAAGGTTCTCAAAGGACGGTGCGCCTCAAAACGCCCTTAAGGGTTGCTCCAATTGCAAAAATAATGGTCTCAGTCGATTCCCCGGGTCCATATCTAACCTCCGCATTGACAACCTCACGCGTGCCTTATATCCTGGAGACCATAAAAGGTTCTCAAAGTACGGGGCGCCTCAAAACGCCCTTAACAGTTGCTCCAATTGCAAAAATAATGGTCTCAGCCGATTCCCCGGGTCCATATCTAACCTCCGCATTGACAACCTCGCGCGTGCCTCATATCCTTGCGATCATAAAAGGTTCTCAAAGGACGGGGCGCCTCAAAACGCCCTTAAGAGTTGCTCCAATTGCAAAAATAATGTTCTCAGTCGATTCTCCGCGTCCATATCTAACCTCCGCATTGGAAACATCACGCGTGCCTTATATCCTTGAGACCATAAAAGGTTCTCAAAGGACGGGGTGCCTCAAAACGCCCTTAACGGTTGCTCCAATTGCAAAAACAATGGTCTCAGTCGATTCCTCAGTACCATATCTAACCTCCGCATTAGAAACCTCACGCGTGCCTCATATCATTGAGACCATAAAAGGTTCTCAAAGGACGGGGCGCCTCAAAACGCCCTTAACCCTATTTGTAACAGGGGGGGGCGGATTCCGCCCTCCCCTCATATTTTTCGCATATATCTCCAGAACAGCTGGGAGCAGGGCCATGAAATTTTCGGACTTTTCATAGAATTGAATACCGCATTTGGAGTCAAAATTTTCAGTTCTTAAACTGAACAGAGGCGGTTCCAGGGCCCAGTATTGGGTGGGTTCAGGGCAAAATTTGGCGATAATACGGAAATGCGATCTTCACGGTTTCTTCCTAACTGCATCAAGTATAAATGAGTTACATCGGTTTACGGTGATTGCAACAAGTGCAAATTAGTTAATGTTAATGAAATATCATAAAAATAGCATGGCAGAGGTGGTTTCAGGGGCTTGAAAAGGGGGGGGGGGTTCCAGGAAGTATTCAATGCTTGACGGGAAGCCAATAGAGCGATGTAAGGGGCATTTATAGCTATCAAGATGTAAAAGATAGCTTCGGCTTCCATTATTTGCATAATTTATTACATATAGAGTTTCAGGGGCGTGTTCAGGCACATGAAAAGGGGGGTCACTGCCATGGAGATGACGATATGCCAGCGATAACGGCGCAATAGACGTTTAGCTTATAATGATATATGCACATATGAGGCCAGAAAAGGGAATAAAGTCATTTTTGGCAGAGGCGCGCTCAGGAATGGAAGAAAGGGGGTCATATTATTGCAAGGAAACTAAGAGGCATGGGCGTACAATGACATAACATACTGCAGTTTTCGGATAAAACACGCACCACAGGCTACTTCTACGAACGATTATAAGATAATAGGCAAGTCCAGGTAGGGTAAAAGGGGGTAAGCAATGTCAATTGAATTGTAAGTGAAATAGTCACTGTTGACTAGTTAGTATCATAATAGCGGATAATATACTTTTCAAAAGGTGTTGCGCCGCCCCAGTTTGGATCCTGGATACGCCTATGATGAAGTGCAACATGCAAAAAGGAACTATCTACGATCAGTAACATATTTATAGTGTTGGGTAGCAACTTGTCTGCGGTTAATATTTTTTCCCAATTTCCCTCCCTTTTTCACTAACCTGGTACCGCCTATGACAAAAAATATGATGTATAACCGTTTTGTCTAATGTCACAATCACATACCATTTCATTTATCAAAAAAACACATAAAAAATGGTTTTATTACGCATTTACTTCACCCATATTGAGTGACCTGCGCACGCCTATGATTTTTGAATTTGCAAACGTCACCGTCATATATCAATATCCAATTCAATCTCTATCGATTCCTATTAGTGTTTTCAAATCGGTCGATAAACATGAAAGCTATGTCGAATCAAAAATACCACTAAAATTTGTAGTTTTTGCCCCTCTGTTACCCCCCTATCCAAAATGTATATATTTGTGTTATTTAGAAATGTAGATCGTGTTGAGAGGAACCAAACACCGTTTCATTTTTGAAAATCGGACGGGTAGATCTCGAGATCTCCGGGGGGGGGGGGCGGATCCACCCCCCCCCCTGTTACAAATAGGGGTAAGAGTTTCTCCAATTGCAAAAATAATGTTCTCAGTCGATTCTCCGCGTCCATATCTAACCTCCGCATTGGCAACATCACGCGTGCCTTATACCCTTGAGACAATAAAAGGTTCTCAATGGACCCTTGAAAATGCCTCAAAACGCCCTTAACGGTTTCTCCAATTGCAAAAACAATGGTCTCAGTCGATTCCTCAGGTCTAACCTCCGCATTGGCAACCTCACGCGTGCCTTATATCCTTGAGACCATAAAAGGTTCTCAAAGGACGTGGCGCCTCTCAAGGATATAAGGCACGCGTGAGGTTGCCAATGCGGAGGTTAGATAGGGACCCGGAGAATCGACTGAGGCCATTATTTTTGCAATTGGAGCAACCCTCAAGGGCGTTTTGAGGTCCTTTGAGAACCTTTTATGGTCTCAATCATATGAGGAACGCGTCAGGTTGCCAATGCGGAGGTTAGATATAGATCTGAGGAATCGGCTGAGACCATCGTTTTTTGCAATTGGGGCAACTGTTAAGGGCGTTTTGAGGCGCCCCGTCCTTTGATAACTTTTTATGGTCTCAAGGATATAAGGCACGCGTGAGGTTGCCAATGCGGAAGTTAGATATGGACGCGGAGAATCGACTGAGACCATTATTTTGCAATTGGAGCAACCCTTAAGGGCGTTTTGAGGCGCCCCGTCCTTTGAGAACCTTTTATGGTCACAAGGATATGAGGCACGCGTGAGTTTGCCAATGCGGAGGTTAGATATGGACCCGGGGCATCGGCTGAGACCATTACTTTTGCAATTGGAGCAACCGTTAAGGGCGTTTTGAGGCGCTCCGTCCTTTGAGAACCTTTTATGGTCTCAAAGATATGAGGCACGCGTGAGGTTTCTAATGCGGAGGTTATATATGGATCTGAGGAATCGACTGAGACCATTGTTTTTGCAATTGGAGCAACCGTTAAGGGCGTTTTGAGGTTCTTTGAGAACCTTTTATGGTCTCAAGTATATAAGGCACGCGTGAGGATGCTAATGCGGAGGTTAGATATGGACCCCGGGAATCGACTGAGACCATTATTTTTACAATTGGAGCAACCCTTAAGGGCGTTTTGAGGCGCCCCGTCCTTTGAGAACCTTTTATGGTCTCAAGGATATGAGGCACGCGTGAGGTTGTCAATGCAGAGGTTAGATATGGACCCGGAGAATCGACTGAGACCATTATTTTTGTAATTGTAGCAACCTTAAAGGGCGTTTTGAGGCGCCCCGTCCTTTGAGAACCTTTTATGGTCTCAAGGATATGAGGCACGCGTGAGGTTTCAAATGCGGAGGTTAGATATCGACCTGACGAATCGACTGAGACCATTGTTTTTGCAATTGGAGCAACCGTTAAGGGCGTTTTGAGGCGCCCCGTCCTTTGATAACCTTTTATGGTCTCAAGGATATAAGGCACGCGTGAGGTTGCCAATGCGGAGGTTATATATGGACCCGGGGAATCGACTGAGGCCATTATTTTTGCAATTGGAGCAACCCTTAAGGGCGTTTTGAGGCGCTCGTCCTTTGAGAACCTTTTATGGTCTCAAGGATATGTGGCACGCGTGAGGTTGCCAATGCGGAGGTTAGATATGGATCTGAGGAATCGACTGAGACCATTGTCTTTGCAATTGGAGTAACCGTTAAGTGCGTTTTGAGGCGCCCCGTCCTTTGAGAACCTTTTATGGTCTCAAGGATATAAGGCACGCGTGAGGTTGCCAATGCAGAGGTTAGATATGGACGCGAAAAATTGACTGAGACCATTATTTTTGCAATTGGAGCAACCTTTAAGGGCGTTTTGAGGCGCCCCGTCCTTTGAGAACCTTTTATGGTCGCAAGGATAAGAGGCACGCGTGAGGTTGTCAATGCGGAGGCTAGATATGGTCCCGGCAATCGGCTGAGACCATTATTTTTGGAATTGGAGCTACCGTTAAGGGCGTTTTGCGGCGCCCCGTACTTTGATAACCTTTTATGGTCTCAAGGATATGAGGCACGCGTAAGATTTCCAATGTGGAGGTTAGATATGGACCTGAGGAATCGACTGAGACCATTGTTTTTGCAATTGGAACAACCGTTAAAGGCGGTTTGAGGCGCCCGTCCTTTGAGAACCTTTTATGGTCTCAGGGATACAAGGCGCGCGTGAGGTTTCCAATCCGGAGGATAGATATGGATCTAAGGAATCTACTGAGACCATTGTTTTTGCAATTGGAGCAACCCTTATGGGCGTTTTGAGGCGCCCCGTCCTTTGAGAACCTTTTATGGTCGCAAGGATATGAGGCACGCGTGAGGTTGCCAATGCGGAGGTTAGATATGGACCCGGGGAATCAGTTGAGACCATTGTTTTTGCAATTGGAGCAACCGTTAAGGGCGTTTTGAGGCGCCCCGTCCTTTGAGAACCTTTTATGGTCTCAAGGATATAAGGCACGCGTGAGGTTGCCAATGCGAAGGTTAGATATGGACCCGGGGAATTGACTGAGACCATTATTTTTGCAATTGGTTAAGGGCGTTTTGAGGCGCCCCGTCCTTTGAGAACCTTGTATGGTCTCAAAGATATGAGGCACGCGTGAGATAGCCAATGCGGAGGATATATATGGATCCGGGGAATTGACTGAGGCCATTATTTTTGCAATTGGAGCAACTGTTAAGGGCGTTTTGAGGCGCCCCGTCCTTTGAGAACCTGTTATGGTCTCAAAGATATAAGGCACGTGTGAGGTTGCCAATGAGGAGGCTAGATATGGACCCGGGGAATCGACTGAGACCATTTTTTTTGCAATTGGAGCAATCCTTAATGGCGTTTTGAGGCGCCCCGTCCTTTGAGAACCTTGTATGGTCTCAAGGATATGAGGCACGCGTGAGGTTTCCAATGCGGAGGTTAGATATGGACCTGAGGAATGGACTGAGACCATTGGTTTTGCAATTGGAGCAACCGTTAAGGGCGTTTTGAGGCGCCCGTCCTTTGATAACCTTTTATGGTCTCAAGGGTATAAGGCACGCGTGAGGTTGCCAATGCGGAGGTTAGATAGGGACCCGGAGAATCGACTGAGGCCATTGTTTTTGCAATTGGAGCAACCCTCAAGGGCGTTTTGAGGCGCCCCGTCCTTTGATAACCTTTTATGGTCTCAATGATATAAGGCACGCGTAAGGTTGCCAATGCGGAGGTTAGATATGGATCTGAGGAATCGACTGAGATCATTGTTTTTGCAATTGGGCCAACCGTTAAGGGAATTTTGAGGCGCCCCGTACTTTGAGAACCTTTTATGGTCTCAAGGATATAAGGCACGCGTGAGGTTGCCAATGCGAAAGTTAGATATGGACGCGGAGAATCGACTGAGACCATATTTTTTTGCAATTGGAGCAAACCTTAAGGGCGTTTTGAGGCGCCCCGTCCTTTGAGAACCTTTTATGGTCGCAAGGATATGAGGCACGCGTGAGGTTGCCAATGCGGAGGTTAGATATGGATCTGAGGAATCGACTGAGACCATTGTTTTTGCAATTGGAGCAACCGTTAAGGGCGTTTTGAGGCGCCCCGTCCTTTGATAACCTTTTATGGTCTCAAGGATATAAGGCACGCGTGAGGATGCTAATGCGGAGGTTAGATATGGACCCCGGGAATCAACTGAGACCATTATTTTTGCAATTGGAGCAACCCTTAACCCGCGCACTGCAGGGGGGGGGTTGATTCCCCCCCCCCCCCCCCCCCCCCCCACCCCTCAGGTGTTTCAAAGATAGAGAAAAACGGCGGCGCGCAGCGCCACCAAGTTTTGATACACCTGTTAGGACATCACTTGCGCACACTTTGAGGAAAAAAAATATGCTCGGGTCATCTGAGGTCAGGTCACCAGATCAGGTCAAGTGACCCCACCACCAAAAATGTTTGCAGTTGTGCCAAAGCCAGAGTTTTTCACCGATCAGGTTGAAACTTACAGGATGTCATGAGGGTCTCAGTACTTACAATTCGTATTACTCATAATTTTTATATCGGTGACTTAAGGTCAGGTCAATTTCGTAACCTCCCCATAATAAGTCAATGGGGAAATATACAAATGCTTCCTATTTCAAGGATATGCATGGTACTAGTCCAATTACTTCTGGATCATGTTATTATAGGATATTCTTGATGATCCATGCGTAAGTTTTGTTCAGTGACCCCTATTGGGTCATTTGAGGTCATGCGAGGTCACCATCACTTTTTTGTCAATAACTCTCGACATAATGAAGATAGAGAAGTAAAACAGACATCAATGTGTTTGTCTCTTTGAGACACGTCTTCCCATATGCAACATGCCCTACTTGGGTCACCACTTGACCTTGACCTTAGGTCAAATTGTTAGGTTGACTTAACAAGGTCACCATATATATCATTCAAAGTACCTTGACAAGATAAACACAATGGCGTAAACAGTTTTCCATTATCTTTATTAAGTAAAAAGTTAATAGCAAAAAACGATTTAGCAAAAAAACGGCATTTTTTTCTTTTTGACCTCTGGAACCTCAAATATTGACCTGAGATCAAATCTGAGGACACCATGGCGATGATAAATTTCACTGGCTGGCGTTTGCTTTTTTTCGGTTTGTTTCTAACTATCATCGTTTCTGAGATATATGGGAATTTCTGGAGCGATGTCCTAAAACAGGAAAAAAAACTGTAAAACTTGACCTTTGATGACCTCTGGTGACCTCAATTTTGACCTAGATTAAAAGAACACTGAAATACTTTCGATAGAACATGTATGAAGCTATCAAATGCCTCTTTCCGATTCTCGCTACGTTGCGTATTTTTCAAGATCTCAGGGGGCGGCGGAAATCAACCCCCCTGCAGTTCGTGTTCGGCGCAAAGCCCCTGCAGTGCGCGGGTTAAGGGCGTTTTGAGGCGCCCCGTCCTTTGAGAACCTTTTATGGTATCAAGGATATGAGGCACGCGTGAGGTTGCCAATGCGGAGGTTATATATGGACCCGGGGAATCGACTGAGACCATTATTTTTGCAATTGGAGCAACCCTTAAGGGCGTTTTGAGGCGCCCCGTCCTTTGAGAACCTTTTATGGTCGCAATGATATGAGGAACGCGTGAGGTTGCCAATGCGGAGGTTATATATGGACCCGCGGAATCGGCTGAGACCATTATTTTTGCTATTGGAGCACCGTTAAGGGCGTTTTGAGGCGCCCCGTATTTTGAGAACCTTTTATGGTCTCAAGTATATGAGGCACGCGTGAGGTTTCCAATATTGAGGTTAGATATGGACCTGAGGTATCGACTGAGACCATTGTTTTTGCAATTGGAGCAACCGTTAAGAGCGTTTTGAGGCGCCCCGTCCTTTGATAACCTTTTATGGTCTCAAGGATACGAAGCACGCGTGAGGTTTCCAATGTGGAGGTTAGATATGGATCTGAGGAATCGGCTGAGACCATTGTATTTGCAATTGGAGCAACCGTTAAGGGCGTTTTGAGGCGCCCCGTCCTTTGAGAACCTTTTATGGTCTCAAGGATATGAGGCACGCGTGAGGTTTCCAATGCGGAGGTTAGATATGGACCTGAGGAATCGACTGAGACCATTGTTTTTGCAATTGGAGCAACCGTTAAGGGCGTTTTGAGGCGCCCCGTCCTTTGAGAACCTTTTATGGTCTCAAGGATATAAGGCACGCGTGAGGTTGCCAATGCGGAGGTTAGATATGGACCCAGAGAACCGACTGAGGCCATTATTTTTTTGCAATTGGAGCAACCCTTACGGGCGTTTTGAGGCGCCCCGTCCTTTGATCTTAAAAATGACCTTGAAGATGACCTTGAATGTCAAAATAAATTTGATTTTCGTGATCAGCGTGCCCCAATTGACCTGTAACCACATTTTGAAGCGAATCGCTAGTCGACGCTGAATTCGAATCCGAATCCGACGCTAACTTCACGGACATATCTGGGACCACTTTGGAAAGGATCCCGCTATCAATTCAGGACGTTATGCGGTACACCGTCCTTTTACCTCAAATTTGACATCCAATGTCAAAGGTCACGGGGAATGTCACGGTGACGAACGTTAGATACGAACCCTGTCTATCATCTGGGTCCTGGGACCTTTTTTGGAAGGATCCGGCAATACATCCAGAACGTTATGCGGTACCCCGTTCCTTGACCTCGAATTTGACCTTGAAGGTGACATTGAACATAAAAATGAAGGTCATATTCGTGATCAGCGTGCCAGAATTGACCTTAGGCCGAGGTTTAGACCAAATCTGAATCCGTCACTGAATAAGGCGCTAACTTCAAGGACGTTCTTAGCATCCGATATGTTAAAGGAAATAGTTCACCTTGTATTTTTTTTTACCAAACACGATTTTATTATATTTTTTAATACAATTTCTTTTTATATTGTCAAAAATGGCCTTATATTGCGCCGATTCAGGACAGAAGGCCGTAAATTTGTATTGTTTATCAAAACTATATGTATACTCTCTGAGTCAGAGTCCTGACGTCAGGCGAATGTAAAAAAAATGGTTCAGCCTATCAGATTCGAAAGTAGTCGCGTAAGGATAGACTCGCATTCTACATATATATTTGTTATCTACCGTGCTCGCATTGGAGATGTGCCAACCGGCGGGCGGCGGTTCGCTTGTTAGCACCAGCTGCAAGCTGATTGGCTGATGGTATAGCCTCTGCCCGGGCCAGTACAACATTCTTTCGCCAGCACCGCATTCCTTCGCCAAAACAAATAATATATTCGGCTGGAGAGTCTCTTCAGTCAAGAAAACATACTGATAGGGGTTTTCCAACACGGGCTACAAAACTGCTATCTCAGTTTAAAACTAATGTTGAAGGTGAACTAGTTCCTTTAAAGGAAATAGTGCACCTTCGGAAATTTTTCAGAACACGATTTTATTATATTTTTTCATACAGTTTCTTTTATTCTTTTCAAAAATGGTCCTACATCGCACCAATTCAGGACAGAAGGTCGTAAATGATTAATTGCATGGTGTGCGTTATTGGTCTGCGCATGCTCCATGCAGTGCTGGCACTTTCAGACGGTACGGTATATCATATATGCGCCGCATTCCTTCGCTAAAAAGTCAAATATCTTCGCCTGTAGAGTCTTTTCAGCCAAGACAAGTTGCAGATAGGGATTCCTCAACACGGGCTACAGAACTGTTATTTCAGTTCAAAACCCCATGATGAAGGTGAACTATTTCCTTTAAGTTTGGGAAGCGTTTGAAGTCGTGTTTCCGAAAGTATAAGTATATTTAGCTATCTGAACAAAGTACAAACGTATCCGATCTGTGAGGAAGGGATAATTACGACAGCTTCAAATGCAAGTGAATACTGAATATTAAACAGTTCTGGTTTATGAGTCAGACGATTTGAAAATCTCCGGAACGGAGGATTATAGGCGTAAAGTTCGCAGCGGTAGTAGCAATGCTTGGTTGAGATATGGCCGTTTCCACCACGGCCATGGGGTATTTTGCAGGGCTAACTGATCAAGGTCAAGTCACAAAAGTTCACTATGAGAAAAATATCTACGAAAGTCATGCAACACATTTGTATGGGTTATTTGTATGGGTTATTTTATACATAAAATTTCATAGTAAGTCATTTTACCACCTGTCTTCATTTACATGAAGTTAGTATCAAGTTCAGGTCAAGGTCAGGTCACAACAACATACGGTCAACATTTGAAATTGATAAATATACATAAAAAACCTGTTGCTTAACCAGCTTTGTCTCAGAAATACAGTGCTGGCATTTATTTGTCTTTATCTGGTCATTAAAAACCACTGGCGGATCCAGTCTCTCTCCGTGTGTGTGTGTGTGGGGGGGGGGGGGCATTGTTCTGGGGCAAAAAGGTACCCCATTTGTTCCCTCTGCGGATTTGGGCCGGTCACCTTATTCAAGCTCCAAGCTTAAGAAATTCATTTGTCAGATTCACAAAAAAAGATGTTGTGGAAATATTTTCGATTTGTTTTATATTTGGGAGTCAAAGACCCAATATTTTGAAAATCCGAGATAGCCATTTTGAAGAAAATGTCCTTTGCTTTCTTTTGACGTTTTTATATTTGCAATTTGCTTAAAAAATTGATTTTCTACGATTTGTCAAACATTTATCGTTTTTCCACCAAAAATGGCATGACATGACGTCAGTAAAACGTCATTATCTCCCAAAAAAACTGCATCAATTGCATTGCAATTTGGTGAGAAGACGTAGAATTGATGCAGCCTTACATACAAATTTATGTTGATATCTATCATAGTTTTGAAAAGGATTGAGAAATTCCGGGAGGGAGCAGATTTTGCCCCCCCCCCCCCCCAGCGTGGCGCGGGTTAAGAGTCACCGGGGCTGCTTGAATTGCATAAGGTGCGCTGTTTTGTCCATCATTGAAAGAAAGGGATATATCAAAAGTTCAAATTCAATCACTCGAGAGAAAAAACTTCCGTTTTCATGAAGTTTTCTCCTAAGATCATTGTGTTTCACGTTCAGTACAGGGAACGCGGGGGGCATACCTGTATGGAATATCCCCCCTCCCCCCACACATATTCATTGGGGAGGAGGGACATTTGTCCCTGATGCCCCCTGGATCCGCCAGTGTTAGAAGACAAAACATCTGAATTCCAAAATATGACATCATGAGTTACTCATACTAAAAAAATAAGTCAGCCAAAGTCAGTTAAAAATAAAGATATTGCTATGAAATTTGGTTTGGGTTTTTTACAATGTGGTTTTCCTACATATATTCTGTGTTTTTTTAATGTTAGAAACTTTGATTTTGATTGTATTTTTTTTAACCCTCGCCCTACGGGCTGACAGCCGCTCCCCCCTGAGGTTTTTCTTGAATAACTTTTTACCCATGCGGCGCATCTTTCTAAATTTTCGGTAGCTGAGTTTACAACAATTATACGTATGCTATAAAAAATATAATTGAAATTTGGGAGATAATCATGTTTTCATGACGTCATGTTGGTGGAAAAACGATAAATATTTGAAAAATGGTAGAAAACAGAGTTGTCAAGGGAATTGCAAACGCCATTCACCAAAGATACAAAATGACATTCTCTTTGAAATGGCAATTTCGGATTTGCAAAATGTTGAGTTCTTGACCCCGAAAACAAATAAAAGTTTTTTGAATCCCCACAAAATCAAAAAATGTCAAAGATGTTTAAAAAAACCGGAATATATGTAAGATAACTGAGTATGGACAATACCCATACCAAATTTCAAACTAATATCTTTATTTTTAACTGAGTGATGGGTCCCTAAGTGTAAACAAAACTGATGACGTCAATTTTTTTAATAACTTTTTTTTTGACTTTTTGTGACAATATACGAACAAATAATTACCTTTTCTGGATTTCTGAGCCAAAACTGGTCTAGTAACATGCCTTTTTATTTACATTTATAAATTTCTAATTTTGAGGTTTTCTGAAGAGCAAAATCGCTGTTCTGGACATGGTAAATCCGAGGTCCTTCACTTGACCTGGAAGATCAACCGTTAGGCTGAAACCTAAATATCGCATACTGTTAGATTACTCTCATGACAGGCAACATGCTGGTTCTTACCGCATTGCTCTAAGTTGCTTGGTTTGGAAGTTAACAGGGGGGCCTGTCAGCCCCCCGCAGGGCGAAGGTGAAAAAAGCTCCCGTAGGGCGAGAGTTAATCGTTTTTTATCTTTGGGGGTCAAAAAACAAAATTTGCAACAATTTGAGATAGCCATTTTGTAGTCCTTGGCATTTGCTATTTTTTTGCTTTTTTCTTAAAAAGCAAAAACAACTGTCTTTGTACGGCCTGTTAAAATTTTGCAGATTTTTTTCTCGTCAAACTCGTGTGTAGTGCCGTCACTAAATTTGTTATATCTCAAGAAAGTTTCAACGAAATTGCTTCTTTTTTGCCCGGAAGACGTAGCTTTGATGTAGGAGAAGGTACCCGAAGTTTCGCGTGGATAACTCTGTTCTTTGTTGAGTTATTACGAAAGTTCGTCAGGGGGCGTCCCCCCCCCCCCAGCCAATGGCGGGTTAAGTTGCTTCGGGTGGCCTTCATTAGTAAAAACAAATCGGATACGGAACAGATATCACTGAAAACTTGGCCATTGGGTCCGATGAGGAAATGAATGGCGTACATTTGACGTGTTTTTCCATTGATATTTGTTAACCCGGCAGTCACTGGGGTATATTCTGTAACACGACTCACTGGGGGGGGGGGGGGGGGGGGTAGCCTCCCTGGTATCTTCAGAACCAATGATCACAGCGGGACACGCAAGGCGGCATTGGAAAGCGCTCAATGAGAGAAGCCTAACGCAAACTTAAAAAAAGCAAATTAAGGTCACATGTCAGGTCACGGTCAAGTCAAACGTCAACATCGAGGTATTTGAGTTTATGGACAATACTTGCCATCCATGGCATTAGATTGCGCCTATAATCAGCCAAAGTGATGTCAAAGGTATGATACATATCCCACATGAGCTAAAGTGAGATTTTTGAAAAAGATAAAGGTCAAGGTCAGGTCACAAAAGGTCACTACACACAAAATATCTACGAAAGTCATGCAGCACATGTTTTATGGATGCTTTTACTCGTAGAATTCGATAGTGGTAGTCATTTTACCACCTGACTTCATTTACGTGAAGTTAGTGTCAAGTTCAGGTCAAGTTCAGGTCACTGAAGGTCAAAATTTTGAAATTGATAAATCGAAATAAAAAACGCATGTTTCTATATCAGTTGTATCTGTAAAAAAACAGTGCTGGCATTTATTTGTCTGTATCCTGTCAATAAAAGCCAAAAAACACAATTTCAAAATATGACGTCATGATTTACCCATACTTTATATGCCATGCCATGACAGTAAAAAAAAAGATGATATCATTTTTAAATTTGGTATGGTAGTTGCCCATATGTCGTTATCTGACATATATACCGTTTTTTTCAATATCTTTGAAAAATTTGATTTTGTGAGCATTTTTTCAAAAAAAGTGAGACACGATTTTGACATTTTTGGGGTCAAAAACCATTTTTTTCCAGAAAGCCGGTTTGTAGCCCTTGCAAGTTTATATCTTTAAGCGTTTTTCGATTGCATTTTGCTGCAAATGCGGCATTTGCACGGCCTGGCAAAGTGTAGCCGATTTTGTTGTCAAAATCGTGTTTAGTGACGTCACTAAATTCACTATATCTATTTAAAAAATCTGACGAATTTTTGTAATTTGTGTATCAAAAGGTGTAAAAATGATGCCCGGATAGGTACTGAAAGTTTGGCGTCGATATCTGCATCAGTTATTGAGATATTCCTAATATTCCTAAGGGGGGGGGGGCTAAAAAAAAGCCCCCCCAGTGACTCGCGGGTTAAGGCCTTTCATGTTGTTATTCCGCCGTATGTTTGCACATGCTCCTTGGACGTCACCCGGTGGGCCGGCCCCCTTAAACAGGGAGGCCCCTGAGATAGGGAGGCCCCCTGGGTGGCTGCCCCCACTTTTTATGACGTTCCTACGCCTATGGACAGAACGTCACGTGTGAGCATTATAAGTTGTAATTTGTTTAATTTAATATATTGCGCATAGGCGGATCCAAGAAAAAACATGGGGGCACTATGCGCGTAACGCTTTTAACATCTTATTAATTTGATGTTGGACCCAATTTGAGGGTGGGTATCGCCTCCCATTTTTTTATCTTGAGTGCGCCTCTTTATCCCACTCTTTTATCGCAAAATATGTACAATGTGATTGTTTGGGACGACATGAACGTCACATGTGGGCATTATTTGCTGTAAATTGTTAAATGTAATATATTGCGCATAGGTGGATCCAGGAAAACAGTGTGGTGGGCACCATGCGCGTAACGCTTTTTATCATCTTACTAATTTGAAGTTTGACCTAATTTGAGGGAGGGTATCGCCTCCCTTTTTTGTACCTGAGTGCGCCTCTGCCAAATAACATGTACAATCCCAGTATTTATGATGCGATTGCATTGAAAATGTTTCTGACGCATTTATTGTACCGCAAACTACGAAGGAAGTGTGCGCCGCAAAACCGCATTCACAACACCCTACCCAAAACCGGAGCCTGGAACCGCCTCTGCTGGACCGATTTTTTCCAAATTTTGACACAACACGCGCCATTCAATTTTGGGAAAAGTCACCAAGTTTCAGGACGCTAGGCCTGGTTAAAGGTTTAGAAGCGACAAGTGAAAAACCACGGGGGGCGGCAGAATCTGCCCCCGCAGGGAATTATATTGATGCAGTATTTTGGGAAATAATGACGTTTTAATGACGCCATGTCATGCCATTTTGGGTAGAAAAACGATAAATGTTTGAACAATCGTAGAAAATAGAGTTTTTAAGCAAATTGCATATCAAAATGTCAAAAGAAAGTAAATAACATTCTCTTCCAAATGGCCATCTCGGATTTTCGAAATTTTGTGTTTTGACCCCCAAAATAGTTTTTTTGTGAATTTGAAAAGTGAATTTCTTGAGCTCGAATACCAAAATAAGGCGACCGGCCCAAATCCGCGGAGGAAAAAAAATTGAGTACCTTTTTGCCATAAAAAGATACCCCTCCCCCGCAGAGAGGCTGGACCGCCAGTGCCAACTTGTTAGACCAAAGAGGTAATAGTGGGGACCAGGCCAGGACCATCTTCCAAAGCCATCTCCCCACAGGCTCCTCCAGATGCACAGGAACCATTTATGCGCGAAAAAAGTCGTTCTGCCTCTTGCCGCTTTCCAACAATTTGCACTGTTACCAGTTGTGTGTGAGTGTGCCTACTGCCTACTCACATCGCTTATTTGGGGTTATTGACACTGGTTTTATTTATGTATTTATTTAACATCCTCGCCGACGGGGTGAACCATTTATGGGCGAAGTCACACAGATAAAACCACACGCATTCAATACTTAAAAGATCACATTACATCAGGGGCGCAGCCAGGGGGGGGGGGGGCAAGGGGGGCAATTGCCCCCCCCCCCTTACGGGTCACAGGGGCCCCCGCCGAGATTGGCCCAGATACCATTTGCATTAGCTAAATGGCTTTCAAAAAGTCACAGAGGAGCCCTCAAACCAGGCAAGGGTCCCTCTGGTGCATGTCAAGGGCCCTCAGAGACACTGCAGGGCTTTCGAAGCCGACCCAGAGGGTCTCTTGGGCATGTCCAGGGGCCCATTGAGCCCACCGATGGGCCCCCCAAAAAACCTGTCCAGGGGCCTCTCGAGCATGTCCAGGGGCCCCAATGAGCCCACTTAAGGGCACAAAAACATGTCCAGGGACTTTTAGAGCATGCCCTGGGGCCCATTGCCCCCAAAACCGGCCCAGGGGCCTCTAGAGCATGTCCACTTGTCCAGGGGCCAATTGAGCCCACCTACGGCCTAACAAACCTGCCTAGTGGCCTCTCGAGCATGTCCATGGGCCCATTGAGTATGTTCAAGGGCCTCTCGAGCCTGGCCAGGGTCCCATTGTAGTCTGTTTTTGGGCCTCTTGAACCTGCCCAGGGGTCATTATAGTTTTCCCAGAGGCCCATCGAGTCTGTTCAGGGGCCCCTCGAACCTGCCCAGTGGCCATTATAGCCTGCCCAGAGGCCTCTCGAGCTTGCACAGGGGCTATTGAGTCTGTTCAGGGGCCTCTCGAACCTGCCCAGGGGCCTCTTGAGCTTGCCCAGGGGCCCATTGAGTCTGTTCAAGGGCCTCTTGAACCTGCCTAGGGCCATTAGAGTCTATTCAGTGGCCTCTCGAGCTTTCCCAATGGTCCATTGATCCTGTTCAGGGGCATCTCGAACCTGTCCAGGAGCTATTAGAGTCTGGTCAGGGGCCTCTCGGCTTGCCAAGGGGCCATTGAGTCTGTTCAGGACCCTCTCGAGCTTATCCAGAGGGCCATTGAGTCTGTGAACGGGGCCCTCGAGCCTGCCCAGGGGTTGCTAGCCGTCGCCTGGAGCGCCTGCTATAGCTGGAGCGCCTGCTATAGCTGGAGCGCCTGCTAGCCGTGGTCTGCTGCTAGCGCCTGCCAGCCGAAAAAAATAAAAATTTATCGTACAAAATTGTCTTTGCAGTGCGGTCAAAATCCGGCTATAAAAGCTAGCTAGCTAGTGTCAAAAACTGGAAAATTTCGCGCCGCTTCGCGGCATGACATAAGTTTCGCAATTGCTTATACATTTTTGGAAAATGGGGAAAATAATTTAATTAACTGTCTGGCAGAGGCTCTCCTTGGCTGGAATTGCTGGCCCCAGTGCCCATTCCCTTCATAAAATATTGACTTTTAAGTTTCAAGCAGGAACTCGGCAAACTGTTTAGCTAGTTTGCCGAGTTCCGAAAAAGGCGACGCGAACGCAAAGACGAGGAGATCGGCACCTGGAAGCTGCTCCAGCGGTGCACAATTTGCTGGACCGAAGAGCTAATAGTGGAAACAGGCCAGGACCATCTCATAAAATATTGCCAGGACCATCTCACCTCACGGTCTGGTTCCAATATTAAAATTTCGTTTTCCAAGACGTAAAATTAACATTTTCACGCCGCTTCGCGGCGTCACATCGGTAGTCTTTATTTGTACAGGCATGGGTCTCCACTAGGCACAGTGGCTATTATGCCCCGATTCACGAATAACTAATGAACGTTTTAAATAAAAATCGCACTCAATAGCTAACTACGAATACCCACATACATGATGCACGCATACACACATACACACACGTAAACAAAAATCATTCACTTGCATGTAGCGCATGTTCATGCGTTTGACTAAGCACCTGTAACGGGTTTTCGCTTCTGCATGGTTCTGTCATTTTGTGCAACATTGCAACATTTTTTTTGATTTTTTTCTAACTCTTTCTCTGGTTAATTTTGGGCCGCTGAATGGAATTACATAAATTTTGAGGCTCTCTGGCTTAATCTGCAACAATTAGAACTGCTTGCAACAATTGTCAACAATTTGCAACATTATTAAAATTTTGCTCACGGTCTGGTTGAATTTTTCTCTTTTTCTTGAGATCAGGAGTCGAAATATGGCATTTTCAGAATGTTATATCCCCGTGTTTTCGAGATAATACTAAATTTTGTGGTTAAAATGCAGAATCGAGCTCAACCTGTACATACATTTTTATTTTGGAGGCAGGTCAATCATCGGCGAGCACATAGGTCGCTTCACGGTTAGGGTGGGGGTGGTGAAATTTAGCGAGTTAATCGGGAATTGGTCCGGTGGAATAAGGTCCGGGTTTCCTTGTCCGTGAGCCGGCACCAATGACCCTCTGGCTCCTCCTTACATAATTTCACCAACGGCTTGTCTCTCAGATTATCACACCGTGAGTTCTGTGATCGGTTCCATGTATATTCTGCATACCCAGTGCAACGCTACGCTGAGGACGAACTCCCACTGGAACTAACACATTCATACATCCTTTCACTCAGACTCTCCCCAGACATTCACTCAATCATCAATATCTTTCATACTTTGCAGTAAACTGTCAGGTTCGTCTTCCTGACCCCTCCCTCTTTTCCTATCCCCACCAGTGGTGCGTAGTGTTACACAGGGAACGCACCAGGGTAACAGCTGGTTCACTGAGCGAATTTCGTCTCCGATGTACTCAGCTCTTCACTATGGATAACTTTCCACTCTAACTATTAAATCCACCAAATGAAAATATGAATAACCTCACACATGCTTTTCTGTCTGGGTCCATTCCTGCCGCACACTGCTGCTGGGATCCACGACTTACTGCGGTTTCCGTGGTGCCCCAATCGCCAATCCACGCCACCTCAGCACCCTGACTCCTCCTACGGCATTTATCTGAGGTGGATGGCCATTCCGGCCCACACGTCGCCACCCCAGCACCCTGACTCCTCCTACGGCATTTATCTGGGGCGGATGGCCATTCCGGCCCGCACACGTCGCCACCCCAGCACCCTGACTCCTCCTACGGCATTTATCTGGGGCGGATGGCCATTCCGGCCCGCACACGTCACCACCTCAGCACCCTGACTCCTCCTACGGCATTTACCTGAGGCGGATGGCCATTCTGGCCCTCACACGTCGCCACCCCAGCACCCTGACTCCTCCTACGGCATTTATCTGGGGCGGATGGCCATTCTGGCCCGCACACGTCGCCACCCCAGCACCCTGACTCCTCCTACGGCATTTATCTGGGGCGGATGGCCATTCCGGCCCGCACACGTCACCACCTCAGCACCCTGACTCCTCCTACGGCATTTACCTGAGGCGGATGGCCATTCTGGCCCTCACACGTCGCCACCCCAGCACCCTGACTCCTCCTACGGCATTTATCTGGGGCGGATGGCCATTCCGGCCCGCACACGTCACCACCTCAGCACCCTGACTCCTCCTACGGCATTTACCTGAGGCGAATGGCCATTCTGGCCCTCACACGTCGCCACCCCAGCACCCTGACTTCTCCTACGGCATTTATCTGGGGCGGATGGCCATTCCGGCCCGCACACGTCACCACCTCAGCACCCTGACTCCTCCTACGGCATTTACCTGAGGCGGATGGCCATTCTGGCCCTCATACGTCGCCACCCCAGCACCCTGACTCCTCCTACGGCATTTATCTGGGGCGGATGGCCATTCCGGCCCGCACACGTCACCACCTCAGCACCCTGACTCCTCCTACGGCATTTACCTGAGGCGGATGGCCATTCTGGCCCTCACACGTCGCCACCCCAGCATCCTGACTTCTCCTACGGCATTTATCTGGGGCGGATGGCCATTCCGGCCCGTACACGTCACCACCCCAGCACCCTGACTCCTCCTACGGCATTTACCTGAGGCGGATGACCCTGCTGGCCCTCACACGTCGCCACCCCAGCACCCTGACTCCTCCTACGGCATTTATCTGGGGCGGATGGCCATTCCAGACCGCACACGTCACCACCTCAGCACCCTGACTCCTCCTACGGCATTTACCTGAGGCGGATGGCCATTCTGGCCCTCCTGGTTTCCCAGAACCTGGCGTTACCGGACTCTTTCGAGTGCCCGCCAGTATTTCGCGACTTATGGCGCGCGATCCAGCTTACTTCTTGACATCGCGGAATGGACCCAAAAAAACAAACAATCTCATCATCATCTAACTCCCATTCTCCTGGAAACACAACTTTCTCCTTCCGAACTAAATATTCCCACCGAAACCGGTCTATACATCTGAGACCTTTGCCATCTTTTGTTAAAAGGGTCTCCTCTTAGTTGAATTCCCATTCAACTCCACCCCCTTTCCCCCATCACCCGTTGTGCAGCAGACCGTGTCGGCAGGCATATTACGCACAGGGGCGCGGCTACGTATTGTCTAGGCCTCCTCACAATCTTGTCTATTATTTCCCACTGTCAGTTTACACCATGCTGTTATCGTCATACCTCCCTCGTGCGTTGTATCCTATTTGCCCCGGCTCCACGCGCACGGTTGTCTCTGGGCGTGCGTCTGCACGTTTGTATGTAGTGTACGTACAGTATGCATGCATGATTCCAAGTATGTGTATGTATGCCTGTATGCCTGTATGCCTGTATGCCTGTATGCCTGTATGCCTGTATGCCTGTATGCCTGTATGCCTGTATGCCTGTATGCCTGTATGCCTGTATGTTTGTATGTATGTATGTATGTATGTATGTATGTATGTATGTATGTATGTGTGTATGTGTGTGTGTGTGTGTGTGTGTGTGTGTGTGTGTGTGTGTGTGTGTGTGTGTGTGTGTGTGTGTGTGTGTGTGTGTGTGTGTGTGTGTGTGTGTGTGTGTGTGTGTGTGTGTGTGTGTGTGTGTGTGTGTGTGTGTGTGTGTGTGTGTGTGTGTGTGTGTGTGTGTGTGTGTGTGTGTGTGTGTGTGTGTGTGTGTGTGTGTGTGTGTGTGTGTGTGTGTGTGTGTGTGTGTGTGTGTGTGTGTGTGTGTGTGTGTGTGTGTGTGTGTGTGTGTGTGTGTGTGTGTGTGTGTGTGTGTGTGTGTGTGTGTGTGTGTGTGTGTGTGTGTGTGTGTGTGTGTGTGTGTGTGTGTGTGTGTGTGTGTGTGTGTGTGTGTGTGTGTGTGTGTGTGTGTGTGTGTGTGTGTGTGTGTGTGTGTGTGTGTGTGTGTGTGTGTGTGTGTGTGTGTGTGTGTGTGTGTGTGTGTGTGTGTGTGTGTGTGTGTGTGTGTGTGTGTGTGTGTGTGTGTGTGTTGTGTGTGTGTGTGTGTGTGTGTGTGTGTGTGTGTGTGTGTGTGTGTGTGTGTGTGTGTGTGTGTGTGTGTGTGTGTGTGTGTGTGTGTGTGTGTGTGTGTGTGTGTGTGTGTGTGTGTGTGTGTGTGTGTGTGTGTGTGTGTGTGTGTGTGTGTGTGTGTGTGTGTGTGTGTGTGTGTGTGTGTGTGTGTGTGTGTGTGTGTGTGTGTGTGTGTGTGTGTGTGTGTGTGTGTGTGTGTG
>JAXIVJ010002039.1:90000-119539 GCA_036785665.1 Chirona hameri
CCACAAACCATTTTTAGATCTGCTCTACAAATCTGCTATCTCAGTCCAAAACCCCATGTTAAAGGTGAACTATTCCCTTTAAGATGGTATACAATACTTATTTTTAAGGACCTCACTTCTTCTTGTGAGCAATATCTTCAATCTTGATATATTAATGTGTTCTATTTAGTATTTACATTCATTGATTGGATTTGGAGCAAATTTGCTGGATATGTGTAAAAGTGTGACAAAAAAGTTAATTGTTTAAGATTAGGCTGACCGAAAAGTGTCCAAAAATGTATAAGCGTGACCGACCGATTACCAAATCGGTCAACAAAAAAATCGGTTGCCAAAATCTCGGTAACCGATTGACACCACTAATTTTAAGTAATAACTCCATTTTTGTGGGAAAATGTCATTATTTCTCTTTAACCCTCGCCCTACGGGAGCTTTTTTCACCTTCGCCCTACGGGGTCCTAAAACGACCCCCCTGTTAACTTCCAAACCCAGCAACATAGAGCAACGCGGTAAGAACCAGCATGTTGCCTGTCGTGTTTAGAATCTAACGGTACGTAATTTTTAGGTTTCGGGTCAACGAATGACCTTCCAGGTCAAGTGAATGACATCGATCGACCACGTCCAGAACAGCGATTTTGCTGTCAGAAAACCTCAAAATGAGAAATTGATAAATGTACATAAAAAGGCATGTTCCTATACAAGTTTTGTCTCAGAAATACAGAAAAGGTAATTATTTATTCGTATCTGGTCAAAAAAGTCAAAAAAAGTTATTAAAAAAAGACGTCATGAATTTCTTACACTTAGGGAGCCATCACTCAGTCAAAAATAGAGATATTTCTTTGAAAATTTGGTTTGAGTATTGTCCATACCCAGTTCTCTCACATATATTCCGTTTTTTTAACATCTTTGCAAATTTTGATTTTGTGGTGATTTTGCCAAAACAAATAAGCCATTTTAAATAAAATGACATTTTATATCTTTTCTTAATTGCGTTTGCAATTTGCTTCAAAACTCTGTTTTCTACGATTTTTCAAACATTTATCGTTTTTCCACCAACATGACGTCATCAAAACATCATTATTTCCCAAATTTCTCCACTAATTTCAATGAAATTTTTACAGCATACGTATAATTGTTGTATACTTAGCTACTCAAAATTTCAGCAAGATGCGCCACATGTCTAAAAAGTTATGCAAGAAAAACCTCAGGGTCGTTTTAGGACCCCCCTCCCCCCGTAGGGCGAGGATTAACCCCCTCCCCCCGTAGGGCGAGGATTAATACACTTCTCAAACACTGCATATCCTAAGGACAGGGGCGTAGCTTCTCCAAACAAATGGGGGGGGGGGGGGGCTGAGCTGGAACAAAAATCGCTTAAAGTACCATCAAGATCCACAAAATGCAGATTTCTCCCCGGATTTGACCCACTTCAACGTCAAAGTTGGGGGGCTGAAGCCCCAGTTGGGGGGGGGGGGGGGGGCTGAAGCCCCCCCAACTGAATAGGAACCTACACCCCTGCCTAAGGATATTCGGCAACATTATCATAGTTTATAATGCAAGCGTATGCAAATATCCACATAAAACGCAGCGTTTCCGGAGTGCATTGAACGTTACCCCATTTTATATCAGTGTAGGTACCTAGGTATATACCTGAAAGCTCAGAAAGCCAGGGCTGTAACAGGTGATGCATTTGTAGAGGTAAGAATACATGTGCAAAGTTGAGCAGCAGCGCTCAGAATGAGTTTTTAAGTGTTTGGAATGATCTGCTAATTAGAGAGTGCTTTTGAATATGAGAGGGTGCGTTTGGCAGTGAGGGGTGCACTTTAGGCTCAGGGGGTGCTCGTGCACTCCTAAACCCCTCAATTCTCCACCTATGGTTCGAACTTTGTCCAAGGTCATTTTTCGCGTTCTAGACGAAAAAACAAACCCACAGACATATATTACAACGCCAATTAACCGTAATCGGCAGTTTGACCCGAGACCTTGGATAACCTTGACCTCACTCAAGGTCATCAAAAGCTTATAATGTTACTCAGTAGTGTCAGACACACGAATCAGTAGTGTCAGACACACGAATCAGTAGTGTCAGAGTACACACGAATCACACCGATGTATTACCTACTGATGTGTTTAATAACGTTACTTTGTAACTTGAATTGCCTCCATTGAGACCTTAATGACACGGTCAAACATTTTCTCTTTGGCCTGACCTGTGACGTCATCAGTGACCTGAGGTCGGCAAAAATGTGTTTCCTTCAGCAAATTTGCCAGAGCTATCGAATGTCTTGGAATTGTTAATTAAAATCGGTCCAATAGTTCCGGAGATCCGAGGGGAGGGGCAGGAATAGCCCCCCCCCCCCCTCCCTCCTCAGTAAGTTATGTGATGGTACGGCCGGCCCAGGAACGGCCGGGTTAAGTGTAAACATCCCTCCCCGGCCGACCACTCACAATCCAGTGACGCCCACCGTGTGCGTCTGCGTGTGTCTGATGTCGGCCGACCACTCACAATCCAGTGACGCCCTCCGTGTGCGTCTGCGTGTGTCTGATGTCGGCCGACCACTCCCAATCCAGTGACGCCCACCGTGTGCGTCTGCGTGTGTCTGATGTCGGCCGACCACTCACAATCCAGTGACGCCCACCGTGTGCGTCTGCGTGTGTCTGATGTCGGCCGACCACTCACAATCCAGTGACGCCCACCGTGTGCGTCTGCGTGTGTCTGATGTCGGCCGACCACTCCCAATCCAGTGACGCCCACCGTGTGCGTCTGCGTGTGTCTGATGTCGGCCGACCACTCACAATCCAGTGACGCCCACCGTGTGCGTCTGCGTGTGTCTGATGTCGGCAGGTGTCTGATGTCTCCGGCCGACCACTCACAGTCCAGTGACGCCCACCGTGTGCGTCTGCGTGTGTCTGATGTCGGCAGGTGTGGCACTACTGCACCGCCACGCACGTGCAGCAGTCGTTCCTGTGCAACCGCGGCACCGTCTTCAACCAGCAGCACCTGGTATGCGACTGGTGGTACAGCGTCGAGTGCAGCCAGTCGGACGCCTTCCACTACGTCAACGCCCGGCTGTACAGCCCCGAGGAGCAGACCAGCCGGCGAGAGGGCCGCTCCCGTGCCAGGTTTACCGCAGGGACCCAGCAAGACCGAACGCAGTCCGTCTACAGGCCACAGGAGCAGCGACATCGGCACTCGGATCAGGAGCTGGAGCGGGAACAGGGTGACGGGGAGCGCGAGGCGAGAGAGTGGGAGGTCAGAGAACATGAGGAGCGAGAGGCGAGAGAGCGAGAAGCGAGAGAGCGAGAAGCGAGGGAGCGAGAAGCGAGGGAGCGAGAGGTCAGGGAACAACAGGTCAGGGAACAACAGGTCAGGGAGCAAGAGGCCAGGGAGCGAGAGGCTAGAGAGCGAGAGGCGAGGGAACGTGAGGTCAGGGAGCGAGAGGCAAGGGAGCGAGAGACGAGGGAGCAAGAGACGAGGGAGCGAGAGACGAGGGAGCGAGAGACGAGGGAACGAGAGGCAAGGGAGCGAGAGGTCAGAGAGCGAGAGGTCAGAGAGCGAGAAGTGGCCGAGCAGCGAGCACGAGCGGGCCTGCAGAGGCAGCGGGCGGCTGAGGCCGGGACGGAACGGTTTCAGAACAGTAGCCCAACACAGGCACACGTACCGTCCGATCCACGTCACAGCCGTCTCACGTCTCCTGGAGCCAGACAACAGCTGAGCCGACCCACCACACAGCATCCAGAGCCGAGCCGACCAGCGACCCCACACCGCTACAGCCGCTACAGCCGGTACGGCCGGTACCGAGACGGAGCTACGCCCCGCGGCCGCTGGGTGGCCGTACCCCGCACCTACACCGCCGCAGGCAACCTGATCGGCACCCCGCGGCCGGCGACGGGGGACGGCTGGACGGACCGGCCGTCACCCGCCTCGTCTGCACCCGTTCACGGCTCCACGCCGCGGCCTCACATTGCCCACCTGGGCACGGCCGCGCCGGCCCGACACGCCAGTCAGGCACCACGGACCTACAGGGGGCCGGCTCGATACACCAGTCAGACACCACGGCCCTACAGAGGACCGGCCCGACACACCAGTCAGGCACCACGGCCCTATAGGGGAAGGGAGGCGCCGCAGGGAAGCGGGAGCTCACGGGTGCCGGGTGCTGAGAGAAGTACAACCCCGAGACCTTACAGTAGCACAGTCCCCAGACCTTATAGCAGTGCAACCCCGAGGCCTTACGGCAGCACTACGCCACGACCTGACAGCGTCACCACCACGAGACCATATGGGAGCACAACTCCGCGACCTTACGGTAGTACAACCCCGAGACCTTGCAGCAGCACTACCCCGATATCTTACGGGAGTACAGCACCGCGACCCGATAGTAGCACGACTCCACAGTCCTATAGCGCATCTTCCCTCGGGAACTACGGAGGTAGGCCGCCTTCCGAAGGCTACAAACGGTTACCTGATGTTAGAAACTACAACACGCCACCTCCGAGAAACTACCGAAAGACACCTGCTCCATCGCCCTCCACGGGTACCTCGACCTCCCGGCCCTACAGTACACCCACCCGGCCCTACAGGGGTACATTCCCACCACGCAGGTACAAGGGTACATATCCTGCGAGAACCTACAGAGGTATTCCGGCTACGCGCCTCCGAAACAGCATAGAGTCTAAAAATGCCAAGAAACAGTCACTGAAATATTCAGAAACGCCTACTGCTAACCCAACTTCCAAATCACGCAGCTTCAGCAAGTCTCTAGTTTCGCCTATTTCTGGTTCCTATTCACTTCCATTCAGGTCCAGCCCATCTGAAAGGCCACCTTCCCCAAGCCCTTCCCGTCGACCCCATGACTCCAACCTTCCTCCTCGGCCCCATGACTCCAGCCCTTCCCCTCGCCCCTATTACTCCAGTATCTCCCCTCGGCCCAATGACAGACCTTCCCCTCGCCCATATGACTTCAGCCCTTCCTCTCGCCCTTCTACTCGGCCCCATGACTCCAGCCCTTCCCCTCGACCCCATGACTCCAGCCCATCCCCTCGCCCATATGACTCCCGCCCTTCCCCTCGCCCATATGACTCCAGCCCATCCCCTCGCCCATATGACTCCAGCCCATCCCCTCGCCCATATGACTCCAGCCCTTCCCCTCGACCCCATGACCCCAGCCCATCCCCTCGCCCATATGACTCCAGCCCTTCCCCTCGCCCATATGACTCCAGCCCATCCCCTCGCCCATATGACTCCAGCCCTTCCCCACGGCCACATGACTCCAGCCCTTCCCCTCGACCCCATGACTCCAGCCCATCCCCTCACCCATATGACTCCCGCCCTTCCCCTCGCCCATATGACTCCAGCCCTTCCTCACGGCCACATGACTCCAGCTCTTACCCTCGACCCCATGACTCCCGCCCTTCCCCTCGTCCATATGACTCCAGCCCTTCCTCTCGCCCATATGACTCCAGCCCATCCCCTCGCCCATATGACTCCAGCCTTTCCCCTCGCCCATATGACTCCAGCCCTTCACCTCGCCCATATGACTCCAGCCCTTACCCACGGCCACATGACTTCAGCCCATCCTCTCGCCCCTATGACTCCAGCCCTTCCCCTCGACCCCATGACTCCCGCCCTTCCCCTCGCCCATATGACTCCAGCCCTTCCCCTCGCCCATATGACTCCAGCCCATCCCCTCGCCCATATGACTCCAGCCTTTCCCCTCGCCCATATGACTCCAGCCCTTCTCCTCGCCCATATGACTCCAGCCCTTACCCACGGCCACATGACTTCAGCCCATCCTCTCGCCCCTATGACTCCAGCCCTTCCCCTCGGCCCCATGACTCCAGCCCCTCTCCTCGGCCCTATAGCTCAGACCGCCACCCGCCCCTGCACGCCACAACAGAGCGTCCGGTGCTCGACAGCCCGACAGCACCGGTGAGGCCGCTGCCAGCGCCACCTACCGAGGTCGCGGTGACCGAGTCGGCCGGTCCCGGCACGTCTCCGGCCTCCGACAGCTACACAGGGGAAACGGAACAGCCCCAGCCCGGCCTCGAGATGCAGAGGACAACCGACCAGAGTCAGTATTCAGCTACTGCACAGCAGAATAACGAAGTACATATGTCGGAGGCAGGGGAACATCACAGAGCGCACGAACAGCGGCCGTCTGAGCCTCCGAGGGAGGAGCACCCCGACCGGCCGGCCGCCGCGGACCAGGCATCTCACACGTTACACCACCTCAGCGTCTTCCCACAACACCAATCCCCTTTGCAGCTGGAGACATACACGATACCTCTCAAAACCGCATCCCCTTTGCAGCTGGAGAAATACACGATACCTCTCCAAACCGCATCCCCTTTGCAGCTGGAGAAATACACGATACCTCTCCGAACCGAACACCATACCACAGAACCACAAGAACACCAATCTGTACCAGCCCGCGCTGAATCCTCACACATGGCCGGTGCGCCACCAGCCGCTGCACATCACACAGAACGCCCGCTAGATGTTCAGCCATTCCCCGGGAGGCTGAACGGAGCGTATTTCTCCGCCTCCACCAGCGCCCCTCTGCAGGCCGGCCACTCGGTCCAAGCGGCGACACGAGCAACTGTTCCCCGCAGGCGCATCAAAGCCACCAGCGCCCCTCTGCAGGCCGGCCACTCGGTCCAGGCGGCGACACGAGCAACTGTTCCCCGCAGGCGCATCAAAGTACGCCGCCGTCTCAGGAAGGTTATACGGCGAAGGCCGGTCGGAGGGAAGCGAAAGTCACAGCTGACGCCATCACTGGAACGGCAGAAGACAGACGAGAAGACTGGGAAAACGGTATGGAATGAAGCGCCAGAACGGTCGGTAGACCGAGGAAGAACCTCTAAGGAGCGAAGACGCGGGACGAAAAGCGAGGAAAGCCATAGGAGGGAGAGAACAGACGAATATACACAAGCTAGGACAGAAAGACTGGGGACGAAGCAAGAAGAGATGAAGCTGAGGCTAATGCAAGTAAGAGAACAAGGGAGACTGCTACGAGAGGAGAAACTGAGGCAGGCTCGGCAAGAGGCTGCACTGAAGACGAAGAGAGGGGAGAGGCCTAGACTGGAGAGATCGGAGGAGCGGGAGGAGAGACAGGCACGTCTGGCGAAGCCGCGCCGCTCCCGGAAGAGGGCAGCAGCGGCGCGGCCGGAGGGCCAGCAGAGCCCACCACCCCCTTCCACCGCCACCACCACCACCCGGCAGCCTCGCTTCTCGTTCCCTCCCTATATACCGCGTAAGGACGCGGCGGCCAGACCGGCCGGTCAGCTATCGTTCGGAGCCCGGATCGGAAAACGGAAACGGAACGGAGGCTGACGGGGCGGCGGGAGGTCAGGTCAGGTCAGGTCAGCTGAAGTGAACTCACAGAGCCGGCGGGAGGTCAGGTCAGGTGCTGTGAACTGAGGTGAACTGGGCGGGAGACCAGGTGAGCGGAGGTGAATGTACTCATACTGACCACCGCTGGCGGCGCGATGGTTCACTACAAGACAAGACGTGTGCCACGATACACCTATCAGACCACACGGTACGTGAAAACATAACGCGAGTGGTTAAATAAAGGTCAAGGCACATCGTTGCGTTGATATAGCCAACGCAGTGGGTACAGCCTAACCTGATCGCTACTCCGAGGGTGCTGGTACCGATACGAACATACTCTACCAGTGTGCTGGTACCGATACGAACATACTCTACCAGTGTACAGCGTTCGCTACTCCGAGGGTGATGGTACCGATACGAACATACTCTACCAGTGTACAGCGTGGTGTGGTCAACGTGGTTCAATATTCATCAACCCACAGTCGAAGATCCAGGCGAACATGAGCAGGGTAGAACAGTAGAGGTGGTCGCCACGTAACAAAGTAATGTGCTATGGATTCACTCCCTAAGGCTGTATACCTCGCAACTGTCTTGGTACAAGTGTGTGCGTGTGCGTGTGTGTGTGTGAGGTTTACCATATAGGACCTGTGGGATCTAACGGTGTAATTTCTAGACGTGATGAGTTGCGGCATAACCGAACTAGTGAGAAAGATCACAGAGTGACAATGTGTCCTTCACTCCAGTGAAATCACGGAACTTGTAACTAGACGCCAAATGAATGTCGGTATGTCAGGCAGATCGTGCTTTCATCGTGACTATGCATGTAATGTAGCCATTCTGTGTATGGATATCATAGAACAAATAAACCATCTGGAAAGGCGAGTGTATTTGATCAATCTCCGGGTTCAGCGCATCACATGATACCAGTGTGTCACCTGACGGCGGTTCTCGCAGTAAGCTGGGTCGCACAGGCAATGTACGAGGGGTCGCACAGTCAATGCACGAGGGGTCGCACAGGCAATGTACGAGGGGTCGCACAGGCAATGTACGAGGGGTCGCACAGTCAATGTACGAGGGATCGCACAGTCAATGCACGAGGGGTCGCACAGGCAATGTACGAGGGGTCGCACAGGCAATGTACGAGGGGTCGCACAGTCAATGTACGAGGGGTCGCACAGGCAATGTACGAGGGGTCGCACAGGCAATGTACGAGGGGTCGCACAGTCAATGTACGAGGGGTCGCACAGTCAATGTACGAGGGGTCGCACAGCCACTCTAAATACAGCACATCACACTCACTACTGTCACTACTAAGCCAAGTAGAAAGGCGGTCGTTCACAGCACACTTTGTACAGCGCCAGTTTCGGGCGTGGCCGGCCAACCGTCCCGGTCGGGGAGGGGAGGGGAGGGGAGGGGAGGGGAGGGGAGGGGAGGGGAGGGGAGGGGAGGGGAGGGGAGGGGAGGGGAGGGGAGGGGAGGGGAGGGGAGCGAGTGAGTAGAGGTGCATTAGCGCCCCAGTCGCTGCACGGTTCTGTCAGCATTCCAGTGAGTCAACTTAATGTCTAGTTAGAGAGCGCGATAACAGTTCAGAGAGCTCAGGGGTACCAGTGATACCCTTCTAACAGCTCAAGGGCGCCAGACCACAGGACGGCAGCCCCTCAGGGATGTCAGTGACGCCCTGCTCACCGGTCAGGTGGCGCCAGTGACGCCCTGTTAACCAGTCAGGTGGCGCCAGTGACGCCCTGTTAACCAGTCAGGTGGCGCCAGTGACGCCCTGTTAACCAGTCAGGTGGCGCCAGTGACGCCCTGTTAACCAGTCAGGTGGCGCCAGTGACGCCCTGCTCACCGGTCAGGTGGCGCCAGTGACGCCCTGTTAACCAGTCAGGTGGCGCCAGTGACGCCCTGTTAACCAGTCAGGTGGCGCCAGTGACGCCCTGTTCACCGGTCAGGTGGCGCCAGTGACGCCCTGCTCACCGGTCAGGTGGCCGACGACACACTGCCTCCCTTTGACTCCTTAGCAGACGCACACCCTGCATCATTTATCGTCTGATCCGGCGGCGACCGTTGCTGCTTGTCTGATGCGAGCTGTTTCGGCTGGGCGCAATCTCTAGTGATATGATGGAGCGTCAGGTTGCTTTCAGCGCCACCTACGGGCGCCAGGGGAGCGTCCCCTGCCCCTCGGCTCCGCGCGGCAGGAGACGCGGCCCACGGCGTCGAGACCGAGTCCCCTGTCTGATCTGAGCCCGACTCTTCTGCTGACTCGGTATCAGAGTTTACTGTCGGCTGTGCGACGGAGTCCACTGTAGACTGTGTGGCGGAGTCCACTGTAGACTGGGTGACGCAGTCCACTGTCGGCTGGGTGACGGAGTCCACTGTCGGCTGGGTGACGGAGTCCACTGTCGGCTGTGCGACAGAGTCCACTGTAGACTGTGTGGCGGAGTCCACTGTAGACTGGGTGACGGAGTCCACTGTCGGCTGGGTGACTGAGTCCACTGTCGGCTGGGTGACGGAGTCCACTGTCGGCTGTGCGACAGAGTCCACTGTAGACTGTGTGGTGGAGTCCACTGTAGACTGGGTGACGGATTCCACTGTCGGCTGGGTGACGGAGTCCACTGTCGGCTGGGTGACGGAGTCCACTGTAGACTGTGTGGTGGAGTTCACTGTCGGCTGGGTGACGGAGTCCACTGTAGACGTTGTGGCGGAGTCCACTGTCGGCTGGGTGACGGAGTCCACTGTAGACTGTGTGGTGGAGTCCACTGTCGGCTGGGTGACGGAGTCCACTGTCGGCTGGGTGACTGAGTCCACTGTAGACTGTGTGGTGGAGTCCACTGTAGACTGTGTGGCGGAGTCCACTGTCGGCTGGGTGACGGAGTCCACTGTCGGCTGTGTTACGGAGTCCACTGTAGACTGTGTGGCGGAGTCCACTGTAGACTGTGTGGCGGAGTCCATTATCGGCTGGATGACGGAATCCAGTATAGAGTGTGTGACGGAGTCCACTGTAGATTGCGAGCTGGACGACCGGGATGTCTTCAGACCTGCCCACACAGATAGACACACTGACGTTGGGACAGACGTATCAGGCAGCCGCTGCCGTGGACAGCAGCAGCCAGGTGCTGCTTCTCTGCCACGCAATGTGTACCGGATCGGAAGTAAGGTTATACTGACCGGCCCTGACCGGCCCGACTAGCCAAGTCACTGCGCAGTGCACACAACTGTCCACTTATTGGACTTATCACAATCTCCGAGAAGCAAACACATTCTAAATATGGACACTCTCTGAATACCGCACGACGTCCGGGAGGAAGACTAGTTTAAAACGGAATTCAACACCCAAAAAGGACAACATCAAACTTGTTAGAATCGCCTACCCAGCAAACACTGACACCATTCTGCGTCATACCCGCTCACACGAGAACCTTCACCCGGCACCATCAGGACCAAGCAGGGATCATCACGAGCCGGATCAACAGAACATCATTTGCAGCGTACATATACTGAGATACTAACCAGAAGGCGCCGCACAGCAGAGCCCAGAAGCCGCCGTTCGGCCTGACATCAGATTACTCTATGAGTGACTGACCTGAGCGGCTCTCCAGGGCGCTGCAGAGCCGCTGCAGTGTGTCCAGCCGCCGCTGCTGGGTCGCCAGCAGCGCATCGTCAGCCGGCTTCTGTTCGGCCAGCCGCAGCAGCGCCTGGTTATTAGCGGCGCACTTCTGCCGCCAGCCGGCCGACTCTCTCTCCAGCCGAGATATGGTCTTATGCATCTAATGGACAGAGAGGGGAGCAGTCAGTGAGGTCTGCCGCCAGCCGGCCGACTCCCTCTCCAGCCGACATATGGTCTTATGCATCTAATGGACAGAGAGGGGGCAGACAGTGAGGTCTGCCGCCAGCCGGCCGACTCCCTCTCCAGCCGAGATATGGTCCTCTGCATCTGGCGGAGAGAGAGAGAGAGAGGGCAGACAGTGAGGTCTGCCGCCAGCCGGCCGACTCCCTCTCCAGCCGAGATATGGTCCTCTGCATCTAATGGACAGAGAAGGGGCAGTCAGTGAGGTCTGCCGCCAGCCGGCCGACTCCCTCTCCAGCCGAGATATGGTCCTCTGCATCTAATGGACAGAGAGGGGGCAGTCAGTGAGGTCTGCCGCCAGCCGGCCGACTCCCTCTCCAGCCGAGATATGGTCCTCTGCATCTAATGGACAGAGAGAGGGCAGACAGTGAGGTCTGCCGCCAGCCGGCCGACTCCCTCTCCAGCCGAGATATGGTCCTCTGCATCTGGCGGAGAGAGAGGGGGCAGTCAGTGAGGTCTGCCGCCAGCCGGCCGACTCCCTCTCCAGCCGAGATATGGTCTTATGCATCTAATGGACAGAGAAGGGGCAGTCAGTGAGGTCTGCCGCCAGCCGGCCGACTCCCTCTCCAGCCGAGATATGGTCTTATGCATCTAATGGACAGAGAGAGGGCAGACAGTGAGGTCTGCCGCCAGCCGGCCGACTCCCTCTCCAGCCGAGATATGGTCCTCTGCATCTAATGGACAGAGAAGGGGCAGTCAGTGAGGTCTGCCGCCAGCCGGCCGACTCCCTCTCCAGCCGAGATATGGTCCTCTGCATCTAATGGACAGAGAAGGGGCAGTCAGTGAGGTCTGCCGCCAGCCGGCCGACTGAGGTCTGCCGCCAGCCGAGATATGGTCCTCTGCATCTGGCGGACAGAGAGGGGGCAGACAGTGAGGTCTGTCGCCAGCCGGCCGACTCCCTCTCCAGCCGAGATATGGTCTTATGCATCTAATGGACAGAGAGGGCAGACAATGAGGTCTGCCGCCAGCCGGCCGACACCCTCTCCAGCCGAGATATGGTCCTCTGCATCTAATGGACAGATAGGGGGGCAGACAGTGAGGTCTGCCGCCAGCCGGCCGACTCCCTCTCCAGCCGAGATATGGTCCTCTGCATCTGGCGGACAGAGAGGGGGCAGACAGTGAGGTCTGCCGCCAGCCGGCCGACTCCCTCTCCAGCCGAGATATGGTCTTATGCATCTAATGGACAGAGAGGGGGCAGTCAGTGAGGTCTGCCGCCAGCCGGCCGACTCCCTCTCCAGCCGAAATATGGTCCTCTGCATCTGGCGGACAGAGAGGGGGGCAGACAGTGAGGTCTGCCGCCAGCCGGCCGACTCCCTCTCCAGCCGAGATATGGTCCTCTGCATCTGGCGGACAGAGAGGGGGGCAGACAGTGAGGTCTGCCGCCAGCCGGCCGACTCCCTCTCCAGCCGAGATATGGTCCTCTGCATCTGGCGGACAGAGAGGGGGCAGACAGTGAGGTCTGCCGCCAGCCGGCCGACTCCCTCTCCAGCCGAGATATGGTCCTCTGCATCTGGCGGACAGAGAGGGGGGCAGACAGTGAGGTCTGCCGCCAGCCGGCCGACACCCTCTCCAGCCGAGATATGGTCCTCTGCATCTGGCGGACAGAGAGGGGGCAGTCAGTGAGGTCTGCCGCCAACCGGCCGACTCCCTCTCCAGCCGAGATATGGTCCTCTGCATCTGGCGGACAGAGAGGGGGCAGTCAGTGAGGTCTGCCGACAGCCGGCCGACTCCCTCTCCAGCCGAGATATGGTCTTATGCATCTAATGGACAGAGAGGGGGCAGTCAGTGAGGTCTGCCGCCAGCCGGCCGACTCCCTCTCCAGCCGAGATATGGTCTTATGCATCTGGTGGACAGAGAGGGGGCAGTCAGTGAGGTCTGCCGCCAGCCGGCCGACACCCTCTCCAGCCGAGATATGGTCCTCTGCATCTAATGGACAGAGAGGGGGCAGACAGTGAGATCTGCCGCCAGCCGGCCGACTCCCTCTCCAGCCGAGATATGGTCTTATGCATCTAATGGACAGAGAGAGGGCAGACAGTGAGGTCTGCCGCCAGCCGGCCGACACCCTCTCCAGCCGAGATATGGTCTTATGCATCTGGCGGACAGAGAGGGGGCAGACAGTGAGGTCTGCCGCCAGCCGGCCGACACCCTCTCCAGCCGAGATATGGTCCTCTGCATCTGGCGGACAGAGAGGGGGCAGACAGTGAGATCTGCCGCCAGCCGGCCGACACCCTCTCCAGCCGAGATATGGTCTTATGCATCTGGCGGACAGAGAGGGGGCAGACAGTGAGATCTGCCGCCAGCCGGCCGACACCCTCTCCAGCCGAGATACGGTCCTCTGCATCTGGCGGACAGAGAGGGGGCAGACAGTGAGATCTGCCGCCAGCCGGCCGACACCCTCTCCAGCCGAGATATGGTCTTATGCATCTGGCGGACAGAGAGGGGGCAGACAGTGAGGTCTGCCGCCAGCCGGCCGACTCCCTCTCCAGCCGAGATATGGTCTTATGCATCTAATGGACAGAGAAGGGGCAGTCAGTGAGGTCTGCCGCCAGCCGGCCGACTCCCTCTCCAGCCGAGATATGGTCCTCTGCATCTGGCGGATAGAGAGGGGGCAGACAGTGAGGTCTGCCGCCAGCCGGCCGACTCTCTCTCCAGCCGAGATATGGTCTTATGCATCTAATGGACAGAGAGGGGGGCAGACAGTGAGGTCTGCCGCCAGCCGGCCGACTCCCTCTCCAGCCGAGATATGGTCTTATGCATCTGGCGGACAGAGAGGGGGCAGACGGTGAGGTCTGCCGCCAGCCGGCCGACTCCCTCTCCAGCCGAGATATGGTCCTCTGCATCTGGCGGACAGAGAGGGGGCAGACAGTGAGGTCTGCCGCCAGCCGGCCGACTCCCTCTCCAGCCGAGATATGGTCCTCTGCATCTAATGGACAGAGAAGGGGCAGTCAGTGAGGTCTGCCGCCAGCCGGCCGACTCCCTCTCCAGCCGAGATATGGTCCTCTGCATCTGGCGGACAGAGAGGGGGCAGTCAGTGAGGTCTGCCGCCAGCCGGCCGACTCCCTCTCCAGCCGAGATATGGTCCTCTGCATCTGGCGGACAGAGAGGGGGCAGACAGTGAGGTCTGCCGCCAGCCGGCCGACTCCCTCTCCAGCCGAGATATGGTCCTCTGCATCTGGCGGACAGAGAGGGGGCAGACAGTGAGGTCTGCCGCCAGCCGGCCGACACCCTCTCCAGCCGAGATATGGTCCTCTGCATCTGGCGGACAGAGAGGGGGCAGTCAGTGAGGTCTGCCGCCAGCCGGCCGACACCCTCTCCAGCCGAGATATGGTCCTCTGCATCTAATGGACAGAGAAGGGGGCAGTCAGTGAGGTCTGCCGCCAGCCGGCCGACTCCCTCTCCAGCCGAGATATGGTCCTCTGCATCTGGCGGAGAGAGAGGGGGCAGTCAGTGAGGTCTGCCGCCAGCCGGCCGACTCCCTCTCCAGCCGAGATATGGTCCTCTGCATCTAATGGACAGAGAAGGGGCAGTCAGTGAGGTCTGCCGCCAGCCGGCCGACTCCCTCTCCAGCCGAGATATGGTCCTCTGCATCTAATGGACAGAGAAGGGGGCAGTCAGTGAGGTCTGCCGCCAGCCGGCCGACTCCCTCTCCAGCCGAGATATGGTCCTCTGCATCTGGCGGAGAGAGAGGGGGCAGTCAGTGAGGTCTGCCGCCAGCCGGCCGACTCCCTCTCCAGCCGAGATATGGTCCTCTGCATCTAATGGACAGAGAAGGGGCAGTCAGTGAGGTCTGCCGCCAGCCGGCCGACTCCCTCTCCAGCCGAGATATGGTCCTCTGCATCTAATGGACAGAGAAGGGGCAGTCAGTGAGGTCTGCCGCCAGCCGGCCGACTCCCTCTCCAGCCGAGATATGGTCTTATGCATCTAATGGACAGAGAGAGGGCAGACAGTGAGGTCTGCCGCCAGCCGGCCGACACCCTCTCCAGCCGAGATATGGTCCTCTGCATCTGGCGGACAGAGAGGGGGGCAGACAGTGAGGTCTGCCGCCAGCCGGCCGACACCCTCTCCAGCCGAGATATGGTCCTCTGCATCTAGCGGACAGAGAGGGGGCAGACAGTGAGGTCTGCCGCCAGCCGGCCGACTCCCTCTCCAGCCGAGATATGGTCTTATGCATCTAATGGACAGAGAGAGGGCAGACAGTGAGGTCTGCCGCCAGCCGGCCGACACCCTCTCCAGCCGAGATATGGTCCTCTGCATCTGGCGGACAGAGAGGGGGGCAGACAGTGAGGTCTGCCGCCAGCCGGCCGACTCCCTCTCCAGCCGAGATATGGTCTTATGCATCTAATGGACAGAGAGAGGGCAGACAGTGAGATCTGCCGCCAGCCGGCCGACACCCTCTCCAGCCGAGATATGGTCTTATGCATCTAATGGACAGAGAGAGGGCAGACAGTGAGGTCTGCCGCCAGCTGGCCGACACCCTCTCCAGCCGAGATATGGTCCTCTGCATCTGGCGGACAGAGAGGGGGCAGTCAGTGAGGTCTGCCGCCAGCCGGCCGACACCCTCTCCAGCCGAGATATGGTCCTCTGCATCTAATGGACAGAGAGGGGGCAGTCAGTGAGGTCTGCCGCCAGCCGGCCGACTCCCTCTCCAGCCGAGATATGGTCTTATGCATCTGGTGGACAGAGAGGGGGCAGTCAGTGAGGTCTGCCGCCAGCCGGCCGACACCCTCTCCAGCCGAGATATGGTCCTCTGCATCTAATGGACAGAGAGGGGGCAGACAGTGAGATCTGCCGCCAGCCGGCCGACTCCCTCTCCAGCCGAGATATGGTCTTATGCATCTAATGGACAGAGAGAGGGCAGACAGTGAGGTCTGCCGCCAGCCGGCCGACACCCTCTCCAGCCGAGATATGGTCTTATGCATCTGGCGGACAGAGAGGGGGCAGACAGTGAGGTCTGCCGCCAGCCGGCCGACACCCTCTCCAGCCGAGATATGGTCCTCTGCATCTGGCGGACAGAGAGGGGGCAGACAGTGAGATCTGCCGCCAGCCGGCCGACACCCTCTCCAGCCGAGATATGGTCTTATGCATCTGGCGGACAGAGAGGGGGCAGACAGTGAGATCTGCCGCCAGCCGGCCGACACCCTCTCCAGCCGAGATACGGTCCTCTGCATCTGGCGGACAGAGAGGGGGCAGACAGTGAGATCTGCCGCCAGCCGGCCGACACCCTCTCCAGCCGAGATATGGTCTTATGCATCTGGCGGACAGAGAGGGGGCAGACAGTGAGGTCTGCCGCCAGCCGGCCGACTCCCTCTCCAGCCGAGATATGGTCTTATGCATCTAATGGACAGAGAAGGGGCAGTCAGTGAGGTCTGCCGCCAGCCGGCCGACTCCCTCTCCAGCCGAGATATGGTCCTCTGCATCTGGCGGATAGAGAGGGGGCAGACAGTGAGGTCTGCCGCCAGCCGGCCGACTCTCTCTCCAGCCGAGATATGGTCTTATGCATCTAATGGACAGAGAGGGGGGCAGACAGTGAGGTCTGCCGCCAGCCGGCCGACTCCCTCTCCAGCCGAGATATGGTCTTATGCATCTGGCGGACAGAGAGGGGGCAGACGGTGAGGTCTGCCGCCAGCCGGCCGACTCCCTCTCCAGCCGAGATATGGTCCTCTGCATCTGGCGGACAGAGAGGGGGCAGACAGTGAGGTCTGCCGCCAGCCGGCCGACTCCCTCTCCAGCCGAGATATGGTCCTCTGCATCTAATGGACAGAGAAGGGGCAGTCAGTGAGGTCTGCCGCCAGCCGGCCGACTCCCTCTCCAGCCGAGATATGGTCCTCTGCATCTGGCGGACAGAGAGGGGGCAGTCAGTGAGGTCTGCCGCCAGCCGGCCGACTCCCTCTCCAGCCGAGATATGGTCCTCTGCATCTGGCGGACAGAGAGGGGGCAGACAGTGAGGTCTGCCGCCAGCCGGCCGACTCCCTCTCCAGCCGAGATATGGTCCTCTGCATCTGGCGGACAGAGAGGGGGCAGACAGTGAGGTCTGCCGCCAGCCGGCCGACACCCTCTCCAGCCGAGATATGGTCCTCTGCATCTGGCGGACAGAGAGGGGGCAGTCAGTGAGGTCTGCCGCCAGCCGGCCGACACCCTCTCCAGCCGAGATATGGTCCTCTGCATCTAATGGACAGAGAAGGGGGCAGTCAGTGAGGTCTGCCGCCAGCCGGCCGACTCCCTCTCCAGCCGAGATATGGTCCTCTGCATCTGGCGGAGAGAGAGGGGGCAGTCAGTGAGGTCTGCCGCCAGCCGGCCGACTCCCTCTCCAGCCGAGATATGGTCCTCTGCATCTAATGGACAGAGAAGGGGCAGTCAGTGAGGTCTGCCGCCAGCCGGCCGACTCCCTCTCCAGCCGAGATATGGTCCTCTGCATCTAATGGACAGAGAAGGGGGCAGTCAGTGAGGTCTGCCGCCAGCCGGCCGACTCCCTCTCCAGCCGAGATATGGTCCTCTGCATCTGGCGGAGAGAGAGGGGGCAGTCAGTGAGGTCTGCCGCCAGCCGGCCGACTCCCTCTCCAGCCGAGATATGGTCCTCTGCATCTAATGGACAGAGAAGGGGCAGTCAGTGAGGTCTGCCGCCAGCCGGCCGACTCCCTCTCCAGCCGAGATATGGTCCTCTGCATCTAATGGACAGAGAAGGGGCAGTCAGTGAGGTCTGCCGCCAGCCGGCCGACTCCCTCTCCAGCCGAGATATGGTCGTATGCATCTAATGGACAGAGAGAGGGCAGACAGTGAGGTCTGCCGCCAGCCGGCCGACACCCTCTCCAGCCGAGATATGGTCCTCTGCATCTGGCGGACAGAGAGGGGGGCAGACAGTGAGGTCTGCCGCCAGCCGGCCGACACCCTCTCCAGCCGAGATATGGTCCTCTGCATCTAGCGGACAGAGAGGGGGCAGACAGTGAGGTCTGCCGCCAGCCGGCCGACTCCCTCTCCAGCCGAGATATGGTCTTATGCATCTAATGGACAGAGAGAGGGCAGACAGTGAGGTCTGCCGCCAGCCGGCCGACACCCTCTCCAGCCGAGATATGGTCCTCTGCATCTGGCGGACAGAGAGGGGGGCAGACAGTGAGGTCTGCCGCCAGCCGGCCGACTCCCTCTCCAGCCGAGATATGGTCTTATGCATCTAATGGACAGAGAGAGGGCAGACAGTGAGATCTGCCGCCAGCCGGCCGACACCCTCTCCAGCCGAGATATGGTCTTATGCATCTAATGGACAGAGAGAGGGCAGACAGTGAGGTCTGCCGCCAGCTGGCCGACACCCTCTCCAGCCGAGATATGGTCCTCTGCATCTGGCGGACAGAGAGGGGGCAGTCAGTGAGGTCTGCCGCCAGCCGGCCGACACCCTCTCCAGCCGAGATATGGTCTTATGCATCTAATGGACAGAGAGAGGGCAGACAGTGAGGTCTGCCGCCAGCCGGCCGACACCCTCTCCAGCCGAGATATGGTCCTCTGCATCTGGCGGACAGAGAGGGGGCAGTCAGTGAGGTCTGCCGCCAGCCGGCCGACACCCTCTCCAGCCGAGATATGGTCTTATGCATCTAATGGACAGAGAGAGGGCAGACAGTGAGGTCTGCCGCCAGCCGGCCGACACCCTCTCCAGCCGAGATATGGTCCTCTGCATCTGGCGGACAGAGAGGGGGCAGACAGTGAGGTCTGCCGCCAGCCGGCCGACTCCCTCTCCAGCCGAGATATGGTCCTCTGCATCTGGCGGACAGAGAGAGGGGCAGTCAGTGAGGTCTGCCGCCAGCCGGCCGACACCCTCTCCAGCCGAGATATGGTCCTCTGCATCTGGCGGAAAGAGAGAGGGGCAGTCAGTGAGGTCTGCCGCCAGCCGGCCGACACCCTCTCCAGCCGAGATATGGTCCTCTGCATCTGGCGGACAGAGAGGGGGCAGACAGTGAGGTCTGCCGCCAGCCGGCCGACACCCTCTCCAGCCGAGATATGGTCCTCTGCATCTGGCGGACAGAGAGGGGGCAGACAGTGAGGTCTGCCGCCAGCCGGCCGACACCCTCTCCAGCCGAGATATGGTCCTCTGCATCTGGCGGACAGAGAGGGGGCAGACAGTGAGGTCTGCCGCCAGCCGGCCGACACCCTCTCCAGCCGAGATATGGTCCTCTGCATCTGGCGGACAGAGAGGGGGCAGACAGTGAGGTCTGCCGCCAGCCGGCCGACACCCTCTCCAGCCGAGATATGGTCCTCTGCATCTGGCGGACAGAGAGAGGGGCAGTCAGTGAGGTCTGCCGCCAGCCGGCCGACACCCTCTCCAGCCGAGATATGGTCCTCTGCATCTGGCGGACAGAGAGGGGGCAGACAGTGAGGTCTGCCGCCAGCCGGCCGACTCCCTCTCCAGCCGAGATATGGTCCTCTGCATCTGGCGGACAGAGAGGGGGCAGTCAGTGAGGTCTGCCGCCAGCCGGCCGACACCCTCTCCAGCCGAGATATGGTCCTCTGCATCTGGCGGACAGAGAGGGGGCAGTCAGTGAGGTCTGCCGCCAGCCGGCCGACACCCTCTCCAGCCGAGATATGGTCCTCTGCATCTGGCGGACAGAGAGGGGGCAGACAGTGAGGTCTGCCGCCAGCCGGCCGACTCCCTCTCCAGCCGAGATATGGTCCTCTGCATCTGGCGGACAGAGAGAGGGGCAGTCAGTGAGGTCTGCCGCCAGCCGGCCGACACCCTCTCCAGCCGAGATATGGTCCTCTGCATCTGGCGGACAGAGAGGGGGCAGACAGTGAGGTCTGCCGCCAGCCGGCCGACACCCTCTCCAGCCGAGATATGGTCCTCTGCATCTGGCGGACAGAGAGGGGGCAGACAGTGAGGTCTGCCGCCAGCCGGCCGACACCCTCTCCAGCCGAGATATGGTCCTCTGCATCTGGCGGACAGAGAGAGGGGCAGACAGTGAGGTCTGCCGCCAGCCGGCCGACACCCTCTCCAGCCGAGATATGGTCCTCTGCATCTGGCGGACAGAGAGGGGGCAGACAGTGAGGTCTGCCGCCAGCCGGCCGACTCCCTCTCCAGCCGAGATATGGTCCTCTGCATCTGGCGGACAGAGAGGGGGCAGACAGTGAGGTCTGCCGCCAGCCGGCCGACTCCCTCTCCAGCCGAGATATGGTCCTCTGCATCTGGCGGACAGAGAGGGGGCAGACAGTGAGGTCTGCCGCCAGCCGGCCGACACCCTCTCCAGCCGAGATATGGTCCTCTGCATCTGGCGGACAGAGAGAGGGGCAGACAGTGAGGTCTGCCGCCAGCCGGCCGACACCCTCTCCAGCCGAGATATGGTCCTCTGCATCTGGCGGACAGAGAGGGGGCAGACAGTGAGGTCTGCCGCCAGCCGGCCGACTCCCTCTCCAGCCGAGATATGGTCCTCTGCATCTGGCGGACAGAGAGGGGGCAGACAGTGAGGTCTGCCGCCAGCCGGCCGACTCCCTCTCCAGCCGAGATATGGTCCTCTGCATCTAATGGACAGAGAGAGGGCAGACAGTGAGGTCTGCCGCCAGCCGGCCGACTCCCTCTCCAGCCGAGATATGGTCCTCTGCATCTGGCGGACAGAGAGGGGGCAGACAGTGAGGTCTGCCGCCAGCCGGCCGACACCCTCTCCAGCCGAGATATGGTCCTCTGCATCTGGCGGACAGAGAGGGGGCAGTCAGTGAGGTCTGCCGCCAGCCGGCCGACACCCTCTCCAGCCGAGATATGGTCCTCTGCATCTGGCGGACAGAGAGGGGGCAGACAGTGAGGTCTGCCGCCAGCCGGCCGACACCCTCTCCAGCCGAGATATGGTCTTATGCATCTGGCGGACAGAGAGGGGGCAGTCAGTAACGAGCCGACAGTTGCCAGTCACGAACGGACAGTTGCCAGTCACGAACGGACAGTTGCCAGCAACGAACGGTACAGTCCGAGTCCACGCTGAAGTGGAGTGACAATACTGTAAAGCCAAATCACAAGCGGCAGCTGCTTCAGTACAGAGCACCTGAGAACCATGGCGAGGGAGGTGGCACGCTGTTGTTAGACAGGTGGTGGAGCAGCCAGGCTGCCAGTCAGCCACTCACATTAGCTGCTAATTTTTACACATACTTTTGGGTAGATAATAATCAAAGCGACTTAAACCTGAGCTTTGTCTCCTCAATGCATACCTTTGCCATATCCGTCTTGTAGGTATCAAACGTGCCGCTGGAACTGGCCAGGCCCTCCTGGATCTCGTCAAACCGCTTGGCGTACGACTCGAGCTCAGCCTTTAGTTTGGCGTCAGCGGCCACCAGGGCTGCGTGCTGCGACCTCTGGGCAGACACCGCCTGCGGGTACGACAGAGGTCATCATATGTCACTAGGGGTCACCAGGGGGGGGGGGGTCACTTGATCCTCAACTTCGCAACAGGATAGTCCGGCACAAACACAGTTTTATGCTGAGCCCATCACGACATATGCCTGTCATTCCGGAGCAAATACAATACAAAGCCAAGTTTAAGGGAAGAGTTAAAATGACGACATATGCCTGTCATTTCGGAGCAAATACAGCAATACAAAGCCAAGTTTAAAGGAGGAGTTAAAATGACGTCATATAAACGTGACAAACAAACCTGTAGTAGTTTCTGTTTTTCTTCAGTGAATTTTCCCCGCTCCTTCCGCATCTGGACCTGAACTTTGGCCAGCTCTGCATAAGACTGCTGGGACGTTAGTTCCTTCTCTTTGATTATCTCAGCTACCATCTGAAATCAGCAAATGACAATTCATATACTATTTTCAGTCCGAATGATGCCTATATACTGAATATGAACTCAAAATCAAAAATGGGTTCATAGATGGACACCATCCGTATCCAGCGATATTGAGCTCAGGAAGGTTAGCTTTATAAAAAAAACATCAACAATCATACAAAACAGTGTGGCCATAGATTGACACCATCCGTATCCGGCGATATTAAGCTCAGGAAGGTTAGCTTTAAAAACAACATCAACAATCATACAAACAAAACGACCAAACGTGAGTAGGAATAAAGTTCACAGGAGCAGGAGCAGGATCAGGAGCAGGAGCAGGAGCAGGAGCAGGAGCAGGAGCAGGAGCAGGAGCAGGAGCAGGAGCAGGAGCATAGGATATAACAAGCTACACAACGGATATAAGGATGTGCACAAGCAATACAGGCAAACAAACGCGTTTGTCTGCTTGTACTGCTGTCAGAGCCGTGTCAGCATCTCTAGGGAAGGGGGGGGGGGCATACCGCGTTTTTCTGCTCGTACTGCTGGCAGAGCTGCGTCAGCATCTCTAGGGAAGGGAGGGGGGGGGGGGACATACCGCGTTTTTCTGCTCGTACTGCTGGCAGAGCTGCGTCAGCATCTCTAGGGAAGGGAGGGGGGGGGGGACATACCGCGTTTTTCTGCTCGTACTGCTGGCAGAGCTGCGTCAGCATCTCTAGGGAAGGGGGGGGGGGCATACCGCGTTTTTCTGCTCGTACTGCTGGCAGAGCTGCGTCAGCATCTCTAGGGAAGGGGGGGGGGGGGCATACCGCGTTTTTCTGCTCGTACTGCTGGCAGAGCTGCGTCAGCATCTCTAGGGAAGGGAGGGGGGGGGGGGACATACCGCGTTTTTCTGCTCGTACTGCTGGCAGAGCTGCGTCAGCATCTCTAGGGAAGGGGGGGGGGGGGCATACCGCGTTTTTCTGCTCGTACTGCTGGCAGAGCTGCGTCAGCATCTCTAGGGAAGGGGGGGGGGGGCATACCGCGTTTTTCTGCTCGTACTGCTGACAGAGCCGTGTCAGCTTCTCTAGGGAGGGGGGGGGGGGGGCATACCGCGTTTTTCTGCTCGTACTGCTGGCAGAGCTGCGTCAGCTTGCTGGCGATGTTGCTGTTCTCCTCCGTGAGCTGGGCGTTCTTCTGCGAGCCGTCGGCGATCATTGCAGAGATGTCTGAGAGCGTCGTCTGGAACTGGGCGGTCACGGTGCGACGCTTATCCCCTCTTCACGAACCTTCACCTGGCTCTCCTCCTGCGGAAGAAATGTAGTTTAGACCTCTTACGATTTGTTTTCGTCAGTATCATGAGCATGAGGCTAAAACTCCTTTCTGAGATCCAAAACATGTATACAAACAACGCAGCAAGGAAATCGATCAATGGCATCAAATTACTTTCTCATTTGACTACAAATCGGACTCAACTGAAGAATGAAAGGACAATGCATTGCCCGCGATTGAAAATCACAGTTACGTAAATGGTGTCACATAAAAACTTGATTTACAAAAAGTTACCGACTATGATTCCGACTAGGCTCAGAGCCAATGCTACGATCCAAAAACTCCAGAGCAAAGTACAATTGCGAAAATGTCTTCAAATTGCTAACGGGAATAGCATGGGAAACAATTGATACATCCTGTAGTTTCTAAGCTCTGTATGCCCGTTCCAATGCGCCTGTAATCTCTTTGAATCCTCATCCATGACAGCCAGTTAGGCACCACAGAGCACTCCAGCGCCGATCGCCGGGCAGTGCGGTACGTAGAAACGTGACGGACGCCGGTAGTGCGGTGTATTTAATAACGTGACGGACGCCGGGAAGTGCGGTGTGTTTAATAACGTGACGGACGCCGGGAAGTGCGGTGTGTTTAATAACGTGACGGACGCCGGGCAGTGCGGTGTATTTAATAACGTGACGGACGCCGGGAAGTGCGGTGTTTAATAACGTGACGGACGCCGGGAAGTGTGGTGTGTTTAATAACGTGACGGACGCCGGGCAGTGCGGTATGCGCATTAACGTGACGGACGCCGGGCAGTGCGGTGTATTTAATAACGTGACGGACGCCGGGAAGTGCGGTGTATTTAATAACGTGACGGACGCCGGGCAGTGCGGTGTATTTAATAACGTGACGGACGCCGGGAAGTGCGGTGTGTTTAATAACGTGACGGACGCCGGGCAGTGCGGTGTATTTAATAACGTGACGGACGCCGGGAAGTGCGGTGTATTTAATAACGTGACGGACGCCGGGAAGTGCGGTGTGTTTAATAACGTGACGGGGACGCCGGGAAGTGCGGTGTATTTAATAACGTGACGGACGCCGGGCAGTGCGGTGTATTTAATAACGTGACGGACGCCGGGCAGTGCGGTGTGTTTAATAACGTGACGGACGCCGGGCAGTGCGGTGTGTTTAATAACGTGACGGACGCCGGGCAGTGCGGTATGCGCATTAACGTGACGGACGCCGGGGCAGATGCGGTGTTTAATAACGTAGACGGACGCGGGCAGTGCGGTGTATTTAATAACGTGACGGACGCGGGCAGTGCGGTGTATTTAATAACGTGACGGACGCCGGGAAGTGCGTGTGTTTAATAACGTGACGGACGCGGGCGGCAGTGCGGTGTATTTAATAACGTGACGGACTCCGGGCAGTGCGGTGTGTTTAATAACGTGACGGACGCCGGGCAGTGCGGTGTATTTAATAACGTGACGGACGCCGGGCAGTGCGGTGTGGTTTAATAACGTGACGGACGCCGGGCAGTGCGGTGTGTTTAATACGTGACGGACGCCAGCAGTGCGGTGTGTTTAATAACGTAGACGGACGCCGGGCAGTGCGGTATGTTTAATAACGAGACGGACGCCGGGCAGTGCGGTGTATTTAATAACAGACGGACGCCGGGCAGTGCGGTGTTGTTTAATAACGTGACGGACGCCGGCAGTGCGGTGTATTTAATAACGTGACCGGACGCGGGAAATGCGGTGTTGTTATAACGTGACGGACGCCGGGCAGTGCGGTGTGTTTAATAACGTGACGGACGCGGGCAGTGCGGTGTGTTTAATAACGTGACGGACGCCGGGCAGTGCGGTGTGTGTAATAACGTGACGGACGCCGGGAAGTGCGGTGTGTTTAATAACGTGACAGACGCCGGGCAGTGCGGTATGTTTAATAACGAGACGGACGCCGGGCAGTGCGGTGTATTGAATAACGTGACGGACGCCGGGCAGTGCGGTGTGTTTAATAACGTGACGGACGCCGGGCAGTGCGGTATGTTTAATAACGAGACGGACCGCGGGCAGTGCGGTGTATTGAATAACGTGACGGACGCCGGGCAGTGCGGTGTGTTGAATAACGTGACGGACGCCGGGCAGTGCGGTGTGTTTAATAACGTGACGGACGCGGGCAGTGCGGTGTATTTAATAACGTGACGGACGCCGGGCAGTGCGGTGTGTTTAATAACGTGACGGACGCAGGCAGTGCGGTGTGTTTAATAACGTGACGGACGCCGGGCAGTGCGGTGTATTTAATAACGTGACGGACGCCGCGCAGTGCGGTGTATTTAATAACGTGACGGACGCCGCGCAGTGCGATATGCGCATTAACGTGACGGACGCCGGGCAGTGCGGTGTGTTTAATAACGTGACGGACGCCGCGCAGTGCGGTGTGTTTAATAACGTGACGGACGCCGGGCAGTGCGGTGTGTTTAATAACGTGACAGACGCCGGGCAGTGCGGTATGCGCATTAACGTGACGGACGCCGGGCAGTGCGGTGTGTTTAATAACGTGACGGACGCCGGGAAGTGCGGTGTTTAATAACGCGACGGACGCCGGCAGTGCGGTGTGTTTAATAACGTGACGGACGCCGGGCAGTGCGGTGTGTTTAATAACGTGACGGACGCGCGGAAGTGCGGTGTGTTTAATAACGTGACGGACGCCGGGCAGTGCGGTGTGTTTAATAACGTGACGGACGCCGGCAGTGCGGTGTATTTAATAATGTGACGGACGCCGGGCAGTGCGGTGTATTTAATAACGTGACGGACGCGGGCAGTGCGGTGTGTTTAATAACGTGACGGACGCCGGGAAGTGTGGTGTGTTTAATAACGTGACGGACGCCAGGCAGTGCGGTGTATTTAATAACGTGACGGACGCCGCGCAGTGCGGTGTATTTAATAACGTGACGGACGCCGGGCAGTGCGGTGTATTTAATAATGTGACGGACGCCGGCAGTGCGGTGTTTAATAACGTGACGGACGCCAGGCAGTGCGGTGTATTTAATAACGTGACGGGACGCCGCGCAGTGCGGTGTATTTAATAACGTGACGGACGCCGGGCAGTGCGGTGTATTTAATAATGTGACGGACGCCGGGCAGTGCGGTGTGTTTAATAACGTGACGGACGCCGGGAAGTGCGGTGTATTAATAACGTGACGGACGCCGGGCAGTGCGGTGTATTTAATAACGTGACGGACGCCGGGAAGTGCGGTGTGTTTAATAAACGTGACGGACGCCGGGCAGTGCGGTATGCGCAATTAACGTGACGGACGCCGGGCAGTGCGGTGTATTTAATAACGTGACGGACGCCGGGCAGTGCGGTGTGTTTAATAACGTGACGGACGCCGGGCAGTGCGGTGTATTTAATAACGTGACGGACGCCGGGCAGTGCGGTGTATTTAATAACGTGACGGACGCCGGGAAGTGCGGTGTGTTTAATAACGTGACGGACGCCGGGCAGTGCGGTGTGTTTAATACGTGACGGACGCCGGGCAGTGCGGTGTGTTTTAATAACGTGACGGACGCCGGGAAGTGCGGGATGTGTTTAATACGTGACGGACGCCGGGAAGTGCGGTGTGTTTAATAACGTGACGGACGCCGGGCAGTGCGGTGTGTTTAATAACGTGGACGGACGCCGGCAGTGCGGTGTGTTTAATAACGTGACGGACGCCGGAAGTGCGGTGTGTTTAATAACGTGACGGACGCCGGGCACCGTGCGGTGTGTTTAATAACGTGACGGACGCGGGCAGTGCGGTGTGTTTAATAACGTGACGGACGCCGGCAGTGCGGTGTGTTTAATAACGTGACGGACGCCGGGCAGTGCGGTGTATTTATAACGTGACGGACGCCGGGCAGTGCGGTGTGTTTTAATAACGTGACGGACGCCGCGCAGTGCGGTGTATTTGAATAACGTGACGGACGCCGGGCAGTGCGGTGTATTTAATAACGTGACGGACGCCGGGCAGTGCGGTATTGTCGCTTTAAAACGTGACGGACGCCGGGCAGTGCGGTGTATTTAATAACGTGACGGACGCCGGCGCAAGTGCGGTGTAGTTTAATAACGTGACGGACGCCGGGCAGTGCGGTGTATTTAATAACGTGACGGAACGCCGGGCAGTGCGGTGTATTTAATAACGTGACGGACGCCGGGCAGTGCGGTGTATTTAATAACGTGACGGACGCCGGGCAGTGCGGTATGCGCATTACGTGGACGGACGCCGGGCAGTGCGGTGTATTTAATAACGTGACGGACGCCGGGAAGTGCGGTGTGTTTAGTAACGTGACGGACGCCGGGCAGTGCGGTGTGTTTAATAACGTGATGACGCGGGCAGTGCGGTGTATTTAATAACGTGACGGACGCGGGCAGTGTGGTGTAGTTAATAACGTAACGGACGCCGGGCAGTGCGTATGCGCATTAACGTGACGGACGCCGGGCAGTGCGGTGTATTTAATAACGTGACGGACCGCCGGGAAGTGCGGTGTGTTTGTAACGTGACGGACGCCGGGCAGTGCGGTGTATTTAATAACGTGATGACGCCGGGCAGTGCGGTGTATTTAATAACGTTACGGACGCCGGGCAGTGCGGGTGTGTTTAGTAACGTGACGGACGCCGGGAAGTGCGGTGTGTTTAATAACGTGACAGACGCCGGAAGTGCGGTGTGTTTAATAACGGTGACCGGACGCGCGGCAGTGCGGTGTATTTAATAACGTGACGGACGCCGGGCAGTGTGGTGTATTTAATAACGTGACGGACGCCGGCAGTGCGTGTATTAAAGTACGTGACGGACGCCGGAAGTGCGTGTTTAATAACGTAGACGCCGGGCAATGCGGTGTGTTAAGTACGAGACCGGCAGTGCGGTGTGTTAATAACGTGACGGACGCCGGGCAGTGCGGTGTATTTAATAACGTGACGGACGCAGCCTGCGTATGCCATTAACGTGACGTCGCCGGCAGTGCGGTGTAGTTTATAACGTGACGGACGCCGGGCAGTGCGGTGTATTTAATAACGTGACGGGACGAACGGGAGATGTTTACGTACTGACGCCGGCATGCGCTTGCTTAATAACGTGACGGACGCCGGAAGTGCGGTGTATTTAATAACGTGACGGACGCCGGGCAGTGCGGTGTTTAATAACGTGACGGACGCCGGGCAGTGCGGTGTGTTTAATAACGTGACGGACGCCGGGAAGTGCGGTGTATTTAATAACGTGACGGACGCCGGCAGTGCGGTGTATTTAATAACGTGACGGACGCCGGAAGTGCTGGTGTGTTTAATAACGTGAGCGACGCCGGGAAGTGCGGTGTGTTTAATAACGTGACGGACGCCGGGCAGTGCGGTGTATTAAATAACGTGAACGGACGCCGGGCAGTGCGGTGTGTTTATAACGTGACGGACGCCGGGCAGTGCGGTGTGTTTAATAACGTGACGGACGCGTCGCAGTGCGGTGTAGTTAATAACGTGACGGACGCCGGCAGTGCGGTGTATTTAATAACGTGACGGACGCACGGACGTGCGTGTTTAATAACGTGACGGACGCCGGGCAGTGCGTGGTATAATACATAACGCTGACGACGCATGGCGAGTGCGGTGTTTAATAACGAGACGGACGCCGGGAAGTGCGGTGTGTTTAATAACGTGACGGACGCCGGGCAGTGCGGTGTATTTAATAACGTGACGGACGCCGGGCAGTGCGGTGTGTATATAACGTGACGGACGCCGGGCAGTGCGGTGTGTTTAATACGTGACGGACGCCGGGGCAGTGCGGTGTATTTAATACGTAGCGGACGCCGGGCAGTGCGGTGTATTTAATAACGTGACGACGCCGGGAAGTTTGGTGAGTTTAATAACTGACGGACGCCGGGAGTGCGTGTGTTATAACGTGGACGCCGGCAGTGCGGTGTGTTTAATAACGTGACGGACGCCGGCAGTGCGTGTGTTTAATAACGTGACGACGCCGGGCAGTGCGGTGTGTTGAATAACGTAGCGGACGCCGGCAGTGCGGTGTGTTTTAATACGTGGACGGACGCCGGGCAGAGCGGTATGTTTAATACGAGACGGACGCGGGCAGTGCGGTAGGTTTAATAACGTGACGGACGCGGCAGTGCGGTGTGTTTAATAACGTGACGGACGCCGGGCAGTGCGGTGTGTTTAATCATCCGTTGTCGGACGCCGGCAGTGCGGTATGTATTAACGCGAACGGACGTCCGGCAGTGCGGTGTGTTTAATAACTTGACGACGCCGGCAGTGCGGTGTATTTAATAACGTGACGGACGCGCGGCAGTGCGGTGTATTTAATAACGTGACGGACGCGGGCAGTGCGGTGTGTTTAATAACGTGGACGGACGC
>JAXIVJ010002040.1:0-15000 GCA_036785665.1 Chirona hameri
GGAAGACAATGGGAACTGGATAATGTTGCGAAACTAATTCAACTGCAATGTGTTTGAGCAGCTCCCAAAGCGTGTATTTCCATTAAAAGTTTGCGTTTAGCAGTGCTGCTCATCTTAGTATACACGATGCTAAGCATCAGCATCCACCGTTAGAATGCGTAGGTACTTTTGTTTCGCAATCAATGACAACATGCATTGCAAGTTCCTAAAAAATGCAGACGTTTCGACAAACAGTGTGTCTTCGTCAGTGCTAATTATAGATATTTAAATTCTAGACATTAGACATTAGACACAAAGACATTAAGACAAAGTCAAGCAATGGTTGCTTAACTTTGTCTTAATGTCTGTGTGTCTAATGTCTTTAGAATGTAAATATGTATAATTAGCACTGACGAAGACACGTTGTTTGTCGAAACGTCTGTTTTTTAGGATATTGCATTGCATGTTGTCATTGATTGCGAATACAACTATAATGTCTGATACATTACAAAAGCGTACATCATCTACACAGACGAACATGAATTGAGTCAAAATATTGATTTGTCCCCAATATCCCGGTGTGCGATCGCGCCTGATCCGTGACCCCGCACCTCACAGGAGGCTCGGATCCGTCCGATGGAGCTGCGTACTCCCTCCAAACGTCCTATGACGAGCAGCGCCGAGTACGGCTCCCCTCTGCGGCCCTCAGCCCCGTCCAGCCTGAAGCCGGCCGCCAGCACCGCCGCCAGCACCGCCGCCAGCATCCGCTCCGGCCTGTCGGTGCTGCGCTCCGGCGGCTCGGAGCTCCGCAGTGCCGAGCGGCCTCGGCCTGCGCTGCGCCGCGCCGCCCACCCGGCCCGCCCCACCACCGCCCCAGCCGCCAAGCCTGCGACGCGACTCGTGCCGCCGCCGCCGCCACCGCACCCCCTCAGCGTCGCCTCTACTACTGCTGATGTTAGTGTGCGTCGGACCCAGGCGCCGTCGCTGGCGGTCAGACGCCGGCTGCCGCTGGCCGGGGAGACGCGCGGACCAAGGAGTCGAGAGGAGCCATCACCGGTGGCGGCGGCGGCGCGACCCGTGCCGACACCCACATCCGGCCGCAGTACCGCAGCGGCCTCACGTAACGAGGTGGTCACGCCCGTCTCGGCGTCCAGCGGCTCGGAGCGCGCCTGGGGATCGCCCCGGCAGAGGACCGACAACAAGCCGGCAGTCTGTCCGGACGCGCCCTGGGACACGCCGCGCCGGCACAACCTCACCGACGACCAGAAGGTGCGGACTGATGAGTGGTGCGACGCATCCGACGGACGGCGCGGCGCCGGCGGAGCGCGGTGCGTGCTGCTTGCCTCGGGAGCAGAGGATGAGTTCTCCTCGCTCTACGATGACCTCACGGACGACTCGTCGGTGGCGGACGCGCCGATCCGGGTCGTGATACGGCGGAGGGCCACTGATGGCGTCGGTGGTGTTGGTGGTGACGCGGCGGCGGCGCGGCCGGCCCCGGCGGGTCGTGTGACGGAGGTGCGCCGACCGCCGAGGATAGTGACGCTGGACCGCAGTGAGGACCAGTCGGCGGCGGCGGCCAGCAGTGGTTCGCGCCATATCGGGGTGACACGGTTTGGAGATGAGGACCAGGAGGCGATGGCGCGACCGATCGCGCGCAAGTCGCCGTCCGAATCTCAGCGGCGCGACCAGCCGAGCCCGCGCGGGCTGGCGCCGCGCCGCCGCTCAGCGCTACCTCTCGCCAAGTGCACGCTGCGCTCGCCGCTGAAGTACGCCTCTTCGGCGCACGCGTGGCTGAGCGGGCCCGGTGCCGTGCGCAGCTTCGGCTCGTGGTCCAGCCACGACAGACTGGACTTCAGCGGCGACCGCGAGGAGCGCCACCAGCGCGGCCACCAGGTGGCAGCAGACTGCAAGTCCGGACTGCGGGAGTCCGAGACTCAAACTGGCGCCGAGCCGTGGCGAGACGAGCCGCAGGACTCGCGGTCACAGGTGCTGAAGTATATGGTGCAGAGGGAGGATCTGGTGCCCGGACATAAAATGGCATCGTATGTGAAGAAGAAACTGCCAGCACCGCACCGGCTGTCCAGTGCCGGAAAGCGCCCCGGAAATGAAGAGGGGTCTTCAACTTCGGCAGATACAGGTGCGTTTCATCAGAGGAGCAAAAACTTGTCCTCTCACCCTCCATAGAGGGTAGAAGATTAGCCTTAATTTTGCGCGTGGTAGGTAGAAGATTATTTTTATTAAATTGGGAAACTACGTCAAAGGATAAAAAGCCTTGTTCTACCCCATATACCTACCAGCATGTTTCCTTTCTACTTGCGATATATACTATCTACCGTACTTCTTCGGCACCATCGTTGATTGGCCAAAGACCTTTATACTCGCTGCTGATTGGTCAAGATCCGCGTGCGCCCGGCTCGCCCGACCGGGCGCGCCAGGCCGGCCCGTTCGGCCGTTGTTATTGAGTTCGCCCGGCCCGGCCGCAGGCAGGTCGCCGCTGGTAGAAGGGGGGGGGGGGGTCGAAGGCATGTCGAAATGTAGAAGCTATTCACCCTTTTTACTCCCTCTTTATGATTCAGTGTCAACTTGCTTTTAACAATATTTTTAAATAGTAAAAAAATGAAATACTTATTTGAAAAGTGTGATGAGGTCGAAGTAGTTTATCTAATGCATATGCTTACAAAGACATGCTATTTTATTGCTGATTGCAAAATAAAGTGGCCAGAATCCAAGGAGAAATAGATATGTGGGGCTAGTTACGACCTGGTAGAAGGTTAGGAATCTGGTAGCAATAGAGGGTAGAAGGATGACAGCGTTTTGCACCTCGTTTTGCACCTCTGCGTTTCATGTCCCATATTTGTTCTGGACATGAATCATTATTACTATATTTTGTATACTATATTTCCCTTATATAAGGAGACAACAAGGTGCCTCCACAAACAATGTCATAGTGAATTAGTATGTACTTGAGCAGGGTGAGTGAGTAATAGTAAAGGGAGGCTGGGAGAAAAGCAACCTATGCATGTTTCACTATAAACGTTCTTGCTTCTGTAAAAATACCCGTATGTTATACCAAAAAAAAGCTGGTAGATACAACTAAAAATTGCGTTCCTAAGTAAAAATTATAAGGTAAAAACTAATTTTCCTTCACATTGTCGCTAAACATACTGATGGTTCATTCGGCACTTCGTCCCCCCCCCCCCCCATGTCACGTTGTAATTGGAGTGTAGTACAACGTGACATTTAATTCCTCACTCGGGGGGATTGCCCTACCATGGCTGAGGCTCAAAGCCGTCCTCGCACTTGGAGCCGCCCGGAGCTGTAACCAAACGGGCATCCATATAGCATAGTGAACCCGGTCGACTATTGCGCAGAACTTCATTTGAAGGTCGCCACATGTTTGTCTCACACGTCATGCAGCTGTACATATGTATGTCTGCAGTGTCATCTGCAGTAGGCGGTGTCTCAATTTTCCATTGTCTTGCTCCGGTTGCGTCAGTGCGGGCGAAATGTCAGCTGTGCGGCGCGAGATCATTACCATGGCTAGGCATCGTCACAGCGGCTGTCGCTGAATGCCATGTTTATGCTGGATTCGTGATCTGTTGCTGATAATCGACGTTAAAGGGAATAGGTCACCTTTAACGGGGTTTTGAACCGAGATAGCTGATTTGTAGAGCAGATAAAAAAATGGGTTGTGGTGAAAGAATTACCTCGCTACGCTAAGTAATTTCGGCACATGATTAGTGGGCCCCTTTTAGAAGACTCTGTTTCGGGGCGGTTTCGCGGCACAAAAGACTGCCCCGTGCCCCGAAACCGCCCCGAAACAGAGTCATCTAAAAGGGGCCACTAGTCCTGTGTCGAAATTACTTAGCGTAGCGAGGTAATTCTTTCACCACAACTCATTTTTTCGATATATGGCTTACAAATCTGCTATCTCAGTTCAAAACCTCATTAAAGGAAATAGTTCACCTTCAACATGGGATTTTGAACTGAAATAGCAGTTTTGTAGCCCGTGTTGAGAAATCCTTATCTGCAACTTTTCTTGGCTGAGAAGACTCTCCAGCCGAAGATATTTGACTTTTTGGCGAAGGAATACGGCGCATATATGATATACCGTACCGTCTGAGAGTGTCAGCACTGGTCTGAGCATGCGCAGACCAATAACGCACACCATAACATTAATAATTTACGACCTTCTGTCCTGAATTGGCGCGATGTAGGACCATTTTTGAAATGAAAAAAAAGAAACTGTATTAAAAAATATAATAAAATCGTGTTCTGAAAAATTTCCCGAAGGTGAACTATTGACTCTCCAGCTGAAGATATTTGACTTTTCGGCGAAGGAATGCGGCGCATATATGATATACCGTACCGTCTGAGAGTGCCAGCACTGGTCTGAGCATGCGCAGACCAATAACGCACGCCATAACATTAATAATGTACGACCTTCTGTCCTGAATTGGCGCGATGTAGGACCACTTTTGAAAAGAAAAAAAGAAACTGTATTAAAAAATATAATAAAATCGTGTTCTGAAAATTTTCCCGAAGGTGAACTACTTCCTTTAATATCCGCTCAGCCGCCCGGGCGCGGCGGCCCCTTGTCAGAGACTGTACTTGGCGTCAGGCGGAGCGGGGTGGAGCCAGAACGCCAGCTGCTATCGTACGATTTCTCGTGAAATAGAAAGAGAAACTTACTTCTTTCTCCACATATATCCATCAGTTGTCCAAACCGAAGTCATATTCGTAGTTTTGAGCTCAAGATGCACCGTATGGTTGAACTTCAAGACAACTTTCAATGTGACCTATTCCCTTTAAAGGAAATAGTTCACCTTCAGCATGGGGTTTTGAACTGAAATAGCAGTTTTGTAGGCCGTGTTGAGAAATCCCTATCTGCAAGTTTTCTTGGCTGAAAAGCTTCTCAAGCCGAAGATATTTTTCTTTTTTGGCGAAGGAATGCGGCGCATGTATGATATACCGTACCGTCGGAAAGAGCCAGCTCTGCATGAAGCATGCGCAGACCAATAACGCACACCAGAAAATTAATAATTTATGACCTGTCCAGGCACGTAACTAGGGGGGGGCGGCGAGTGCCCCCCTCCCCCTGGAGGGCAGGAGGGCCGAATAGTCCGCGCGAAGCGCGGTATCATGGGCTCTTTACCACGCGATGCGTGGTCTTTAGAGAGTTTAAAGCACTTTAGGGCCACCTTTCTGAAAGACCAGAGGGCCCCTTGGACGTTCAAAAGAGTCCTGTACATGTCAGAGGGGCCCCTGGCCAGACTGAAAGGGCCCCTGAGTGGGTCAGAGGACTCCCTGAACACGTCGAATGGGCCCCTAGCCAGCACAGAGGGGCCCCTGAGCAGGTCGAGAGGCCCTGAGCATGTCGGCAGGGCGACAAAGCGGCCAACGTTGTCCCTTGCCAGGTCATAAGGGCCCCTGAGCAGGTTGGGGGCCCCTGGACAGACCAGAGGGCCACTGGGAAGTTAAAAGGGCCCCTATGCAGGTCAGAGGGGCCCCTGACCAGACCGAAAGGGCCCCTAGGTGGGTCAGAAGGGCACATGCACATGCCGAATGGGCCCCTAGTCAGCACGGACGGGCCCCAGGGCAGGTCGGAGGGCCCTCAGAGCATGTCGCAAGGCGACAAAGCAGCCAGCGCAGTCCCTTGCCAGGTCAGAAGGGCCCTTAGAAGGCTAGAGGGCCCCTGGAGAGACCGGAGGGCTCCTGGAAAGTTAAAAGGACCCCTGTGCAGATCGGAGGGGCCCTTGACCAGACCGAAAGGACCCCTGGGCGGGTAAGAAGGACCCCTGAACATGCCGAATTGGCCCCTAGCCAGCACTGATGGCCCCCAGGGCAGCATGTCAACAGGGCGTCAAGCAGCCAGTGCAGTCCCTCGCCGGGTCGGAAGGACCTCTGAGCAGGCCGAATGGGCCTCTTGTCACACAAGAAGGGCTTGTTGGAAGGTCAGAGGAGTCCCTGGTCAGACTGGAAGGGTCAAAGGCAAGTAGAGATCCCAGATGAAGATTAAATACAAAGAGGACTTACTCTACAATAGGAATATTAAAAGCGGAGCTTTCGGGTATATTGTAACACCCTTCGTCAGGGTGTTACAATATACCCGAAAGCTCCTATTTGTTTGTTCTTGTAGAGCCCTCTTTGCCCTCTTTGTATATTATGTATATCATCCACTCCACATCTGATGCGGAGTGGGAAAAGACATGATGTGGCACATCATGTCTTTCCGCTTCGCGGATCCCAGATGAGTCCATGAACAGGTCGGAAGGGCGTTGAAAAGGTAGGAGGGGCCCCTAGACGATCTGAAGGGACCCTGGGCCTTTCAACAGTAAGAATGCATTTGTCCAGGGAATACAACTCAAAATTTTCGCGCCGCTCCGCGCGCAATGTAACTACAAATTCAATTATATGCGGGTTAGAAGAAGAAAAAATCGGTCCGTTTCTCGGAGCATTTATGTGTTAGGTTGCTATTTTCCTATATAATTGGTCAAAATAGTTAGCTTGAGCACTTCTTTACCGCACTTTTAAACGCACAATGTAACATTTTTAGAGGTTCGCACCATACGCAATGCGACGCATTGGTGAGAAAGCATATCCAGGGCATAAGACTCAAAATTTTCGCAATGCTCCGCGGCAATTTTTTTTAAAGAGTTCCAGGTCTTCGGCTTAAAAAAATATTCCAAGTTGGTATAGCTGATTCCAAATTGGTGTACCGCTGGTTCCAAAGTTGATATGCAAAGGCATTTTGCTAACTCAAGCTTCTAAAAGTTTATATGGCCCATGCCATACCTGTCATACTGGATTTCCATTCTTGTAACGCGCCTTTTCATCCGTTTTGATTTGGCCATTTCAACGCTTGGGAAAAGGAGTCCTTTCAACGCTCGGGAAAGGGCCCTTTCGAGGCGCCTCCCCCCCCCCCCTCCCTGGACGAAATCCTGGCTGCGTGCCTGCTTCTGTCCAGCATTGGCGCGATTTAGGACTATTTTTGAAAAGAGAAAACAAAATTGTATTAACAAATATAATAAAATCGTGTTCTAAGTTTGAGGGAAATTTTCCGAAGGTGAACTATTTCCTTTAACCAGGGGCGGCGCCACAGATTTTTGGGTGTGGGGGGACGAAGTGCCGAATGAACCATCAGTACGGTTTGCGACAATGTGACGGAAAATTAGTTTTTACCTATATTACCTATATTACCTATACCTATATTTTGTACTTAGGAATGCAATTTTGTGTTGTATCTGCCCAGGGGGCGGCAGATTGCGGGAGCAGGGTACACAAAATGCCCCCAGTCGAAAATCCTGGGGGGCAAAAGGGTCATTTTTTCCCAGATTTTAGCCTTCTCAATCTGGGGGGGGGGGCAAAATGACCCTTTTGCCCCTCAGGATTTTCAACTGGGGGCATTTCGGGTACCCTGCCCCCCTCCTCCCCCCCCCCCCCCCCCCCCCCCCCCCTCATCCGCCGCCCCTGTATCTACCAGCTTTATTTTTTTTATATTTATAACTATAACAGATGATAGATGAAAAACAATAACTTCTTCGGAAATCTTCATGGTAGATTGTTCAAACGACTCTATTGTCTAGACTGTCGACTAGATTGTTCAAACGACTCTATACTCGATAGGCACTGCCAGACGATTCGCTCATCGCTGTTTGTAATACATATCCTAGTTATTCGTGTTACATAGAAAGCTATTTCATACTAATTATAAGAAGTGGCAGCCACCTGTCCGTCTGTCCGTTCGGATGTCATCCGATTGCTTAATAACTCCGCGCACCTTGCAGTCAAAACCGCGACATTTGGCAGGTTAGTGGGGATGTAGGGTTGCACTATCGTAGGCAAGTTTTGGGTCGATCCATAATCGCAATTTATAGACTGCAATTCTAATTATTCTTAATATGCCGTGAATATCAGAACGTATATGCGCCACCCGGCTGCCACTGGAATGGCATTTTGTTTTCGGGAGACACTGGCTCGGTGGTCATGGGGGTCAGGGTCAGGGGTTTGATAGATATTTAGGTCGGCGATGCGATACAAGGCAACGTCACTGGCGTGTTTTTTTTAATATCTTCTTCATAAGCTCAGCGCAACTCACTGTTCTGCATTCTGGCCGACCCGGGGAGCCCGTAACTGTACTGCAGGAGGACAGATCGCCCTGGGTCCGGTGACTGCCGCTGGCTCGTTGTGCGGGTAGTCGCTTGTGGACGGCTGGCCGAAACGGATGCGGATGAAGTAGCTCATGTACTTATCGTCGTAAAACTATGACGTAATGTCGTAAAACTATCCGCTGGTATTTCCTTTCAGCAAGCACAAAATGTGCCTAGACAACAAATAGGGCACATTAACGCCATAATTGTGCCCGCTTTTCGGCTACCGAAATTTAGTTTAAATTCCTGTCAACTTCCCTCAAGAAAAGTAACAATATCGCCCTGATCCTTTTCATTCTTACAATGCACTGATATTTTTTCTTCTAAATGTTTTTTATGATATTGAAACCTGCAATATTTCTGAACAAAGTATGGATTTATGTCTCCAAAACTGGGGGGACAATCCCCCAGTCTGACGACTGGGTGGACGGTGCCCCCCCGCGCCGTAGTAGAAGTGCCGCGACACCGTCTCCCAAAACGTGTCGTCCGGTCCCGCTGTCTCCGTCGCATTAACCTCGCTGACTTTCATTACGACCTGTTCCGAGCTGACTGGGGTAGCGTGTACGCTGCTCCGACAGTAGCCTTTAAATGGAAAACGCTTCTTGTTACCTTCCTACCGATTGTCGATGCCCATGCCCCAGTGCGGTCCGTCCGTATTCGGAATGCCTGTGCGCCCGCGGTTAGTGACGAGACCAAGGGACTTATCTCTCGTCGCCGCGAGGCATTAGAGGTCCATGGGCATAGATCTGCTATATATAAGGACATCAATCGCGCTGTGCGGTCGGCTATCCGACGTGACACCTGTGATGATGTGCGCCGACGGATTCAGCAGGACGGGTGCGCCTCGATGTGGAGGGCGATAAGGTCGGTCGTAGGCGGTGGGAAGGCCGACCGAGCGCAACCCGAGGCGACGCCGGACCAGCTGAACGAGTTTTTTTTTGTGAGCGTAGGGCCACGCGTGGCGTCCGAGGTGCGGGACATGGGAGAGACCGAACTACCCTGTCGACTGCCTCGTGTTGGGGCCTGCGCGTTCAGCCTGGTGCCATTGACGCTGTCCGAGCTGCGGGCGCTCGTGCTCGGCATGAATAGTTCCTCTGCCTGCGGCGAGGACGGCGTCACCATCCATATGATCCGCCTGTCATTTGAGGCGATCGGCGGTGTGTTCCTGCATTTGCTCAACTCCAGCTTGTCTAAAATCCTGGAAACATTCCCTGGTCTATCCTATCCACAAATCCGGCGATCCTTCCGATCCATCCAACTTCCAGCCAATCTCCATCGTTCCTGTTTTCGCCAAAATTGTAGAGCGGGCCGTGCACCAACAGCTTTACAATTACCTTTCCCAAAACCACCTCCTGTCCCCAACTCAGCACGGTTTTCGTCCTCGTCACTCGACGGAAACCGCGCTGATATCCATAACTGACCAAATCCTATCCGCTCCTCTGCCTGCTTCCTGCTGGATTTGAGCACATGCTTTGATGTGATAGACCACCAAAAACTCCTCACCAAATTACAACTTCACGGCGTAGATACTTCCTGGTTTTCAGCCTACCTTCCCAATCACACCCAGAGTGTCAGCCTCACTGACAATCTGGGTAGCACCAAAAAATCTTCCCCGCTTCCCAACGGCATCGGCGTTTTTCAAGGCTCTGCTCTCGGCCCTCTACTCTACTGCGTCTTCGCTAACGACCTGAGTTTGTTTGTCGAGGACGCAGTGGTGGTACAGTACGCCGATGACACCCAAATTTTAGTCTCTGGCAAGAAGTCACAAGTCCAAAACATCTTAGTCAAGATGGAGCGTGTCTTGGCCTCTCTCGATTGTTGGTTCCGAGCCAGCGGATTGAAAGTTAATGCCGGTAAAACGCAACTGATGCTGCTGGGAAGCGCCCAAAATCTTCGCAACGTCCCCAACTCCACTGTCAAATTTCGCGATCACCATTTACTCCCCGTTTCTGATGCAAAAAAAAACTCGGTCTGACCTTTGATCGCACCCTCAGCTGGGACAGTCACGTCTCTGCTGTTACTAGAAAAAAATTTCGGCACTCTATCTGGTCTATCACATCTAAGGAACCACCTGCCACCATCCGTCATCGCCGCCCTGGTTCAGGCCCTTGTTCTCTCGCAGATCCGATACTGTATCTCTGTGTATGGCAACTGCACACATAAAAACCTATCTCGTATTCAACAAATTATTAACTATGCTTCTAAAGTGATTTTCGGCCGCAAAAGGTTTGATCACGTAACGGATCTGCTTGGGAACTTGGGCTGGCTCAGCGCAGACCAGCTCGTGCGCTATCACTCCATGTGCCTATTACACAAAGTGTGGCGCTCAGGCGAGCCCGAGATCTTGGCTGGCGGGCTCGTGCGTGTGTCCGAGACTCGTCAGCGGTCCACGCGACAGGACCACGACCTGACAGTGCTGCGGTCAAGGTCAGCCATGGGACAGCGGCGTTTTTACAGCCGTGCTCCGCGCGATTTCAACGGGCTCTCGCCTGACCTGACGCGACTCCCGGTGCACCTGTTTGCGGGACGCCTAAAGCGCCATCTGCGCGGCGGAGGAGGAGTTACATGATCGGTCGGCCACTGTGGTGTATGTGTGTGTGTGTGTGTGTGTGTGTGTGTGTGTGTGTGTGTGTGTGTGTGTGTGTGTGTGTGTGTGTGTGTGTGTGTGTGTGTGTGTGTGTGTCTGTGTGTGTGCGTGTGTGTGTGTGTGTGCGTGTGTGTGTGTGTGTGTGTGTGTGTGTGTGTGTGTGTGTGTGTGTGTGTGTGTGTGCGTGTGTGTGTGTGTGTGTGTGTGTGTGTGTGTGTGTGTGTGTGTGTGTGTGTGTGTGTGTGTGTGTGTGTGTGTGTGTGTGTGTGTGTGTGAGTGTGTGTGTGTGTGTGTATGTGTGTATGTGTGTGTGTGTGTGTGTGTGTGTGTGTGTGTGTGTGTGTGTGTGTGTGTGTGTGTGTGTGTGTGTGTGTGTGTGTGTGTATGTCTGTATGTCTGTGTGTGCGTGTGTGTGCGTGTTTGCGTTTTTTAACTTCCCATGTCCGCCGTTTTAGCCTCTGACGAGGGGCCGTAATAGCCATGAGCTTATCGTGGATGGCCTTAATATATGTCTATGTCTATGTCTATGCCCTCTACGGCGACGCCTTTGCCTTTAACATATGTGAACGTTTGTACTTTGTCCTCCCTCGTAGCTCAGTTCAGCGTTGCGCCCTCTCAACTCCATTCATGTGATCAAATCTCGGAGACCTATCCACTATCCACTATCCAGTATCCAGGCGACAAACCTCAACCAAAGCCATTCACAACAGAATGACAGTCTATCCCCCTTGTCAGTGACTGGGTTCTCACTTCTCATGCATTCTGAAAACCGCGACGTGACTTAGTTTGAGTTCTGACTTCTGAAGTGTTCACCTGCTCTATCTCTGTCTGGTGACCTGTGCTCTCAGGGTCGGTGCCTCGGGGCAAGTACCGGCCTCAGACGGTGGCCGCCACCACCCCCGGTCAGCTGAGGCAGCACCGCGGCAAGCCGCGTGCTGAGGCCCAGCATCGTGTCGACGGAGGACCGCACGGGAGGCCAGCCGTCCACCCGGCGCAGGGAGACGCGGGTCTGGTGAAGGTGAGTACTAACGCCATTCAACAGCAACATGGTGAGTGACAATATCTCAAATGGAGCCTTTTATTGAGTCGATCTATGTGCTCGGAGCAGGGGTGAGGACCCTATTCAGTCGAGGGGGCTTCAGACCTCCCTCCCCCCCCCCCCCCCCCCCACTCAACTTGGCTTCAGCCCCCACCCCAACTTGGACGAGGACGTGGGTCAAATCCGGGGAGAAATGTGTATTTTGGGGAATTTTGATGGTACTTTAAGCGATTTTTCCCAGCTCAGCCACCCATTTATGGAGAAGCTACACCCCTGGCTCGGAGTTGTTTTTTAAAGCCTTTTTCTTATAGGACACTTCATTGCGGGCAGGGTTGTATGTATATAACATTATACAATTGTGGCTTCCGAAGAACGAATCTAAGCTCCCGAAATAACTGAAACCCAGTATGTGACCACTGACCGGTGTAGCTATTATTGTATATTTGTGAAAGTTTGTTTTTCGCTCATCTATCTCGTCAAGGACGAGATAGATGTTTATTATCCTGGGAATTCATGGAGGTGGTATTTGGTCGAGCGAGCGCTGACATCATGTCATCATGTTTGCGTTTTAATCACAAACCGCAATTAATGCCGAGGCCCGAGGTGATATTGGAGTAGGTCAGCTCTGTTAGTGGTGGGCCGGTAGGAGGGTAACATCTGTGGAAAGGACGGGATCGGAGAAATGGAATTTATCTTGCGACTACAGGGCCCATCACTAAATATATTATTCAACCGCTCAAATACAACCTATGCAAGTGAAAATCACGATAACGCAAAGCACCGGCGCTCACCCATGCGCTGAACACATGCCGAAAGACTGCGAATCTTTCCTGAAGCTGGAAGTCGGCATAGCGCCACCACTCCTCTACCATTCGGTCAGACTCCGGTAACTCCGGTCAGACTCCGGTCAGACTTAGGTCAGACTCCGGTCAGACTCCGGTCAGACTCCGGTAACTCTGGTACACTCTGGCCTTTAACTCTGGTACACTCCAGCCAGCTGCTCTCCAGGCACGGCTCCGTCTGCGCCACCAGCTGCGAGTACAGCCGCCACAGGGTGGCGCTGTGGTGGCAGACGGTCCCGCCGCCGCGGTCATCCTGGGTAGTCATCCTGTTGATGTCGCCGACGCAGACCCACGGGTGCGTCTCGTCCTCCGACACGGCCCACTTGCTGTGGTCCTTGGTGCTGCCGAACTCGAACGTCACCTCCCCGGACGTCGGCAGCGCGGCCGTGGCCGTGACGTTCTGCACGTTCTGCACCGGGTAGGCGGCCGAGCAGTTGGACGGCAGCCGGTCGGCGGTGGCGCCGTTCTGCCAGGTCTCGGTGAAGAGGCCCGTGCTCAGATCCGGAGCCACCAGGCCGCTGTACAGGTCATCACCGAAGTCGCGCGCCTTGGCGTAGCTGGTGAACGCCACGCCGCCGGAGGTGGGGAGTGACTCGATGCCAAGCCAGGGGGACTCTGAGCGACGGTCTCCGGCGATCACCCTCGCCATCGTCGGGTACTGCGTCTCCAGCGTGGCCGACATCTGCGTGGCGTAGAGGTACGGCTCGTTGAAGAGCAGCTGCTGCGCCACCGTCTCCAGCTGGCTGGAGGAGAGCGTCAGACAGAGGAAGCTCTGGCCGTAGCGGTGGCCGTTGTCCGGGTAGCTGTACTGTTCGCCCGGGGGAGGCGGGAACTTGGGCACGCTGTGCACCAGCCAGAAACCGCTGTCGCCGTCGAATGCCACCGCGCCCTTCGTGTGACCCTTGACGCTGGTCGTGGATCCGTCCGGCTTCTCGTCGTTGTAGAAGACGTGGATGAGAGTGTCACGCTCGGGGTCGTCATAGACGGGCGTCAGCGTCCGGCCGGCGGCGGACAGCGAGTCGTTGATGGCCACTGAGGACATGGTCCACCGCTCGCCGGCCGACGCCGACGAGAAGTGCATGAAGCCGACGCCGTCGTCCACGAACGGGGCTCCGGTGTCGTGCATGACGGGCAGTTTGTAGAGCACGTACCAGTCGACAGCGGCGCCGTCCTGGTCCCGGCAGCCGAGCGACGGCTCCGCGGCCGACCCGCCGCCGGCCGTCACCACAAGCAGCAGCAGCAGCAGCAGCAGCAGCGATAGGAGCGGCGCCATCGGCGCCGACATCACCGACCCGAACCACATCCTGGCGACGACTGTGGAGCCTCACCCTCACCCAGCGTGTGGCGGGTCATGTCGCGTCGTCTCTAGAACCGGCCTTGGCCCGTGGGAATTGGGATAGCACAGGCAGGTGCGAAAGGCAGGTGGGAAGATATAGTGTATACTGCCGCTGTGCTGAGTGACTTGTTTCTTGTTTGTTTGTGGCAAGTTTAGGTACATACATACATCACAAATCTCGTTTTAACTATCTTAGAAAACTTGTGTTGTTCCGTTTATGTTTGCTCGACTCAGGGTAGGTGAGTTGATTTCGACTCATGCTGACTTAACCCTATTTGTAACAGGTTCCTGGCTACCCCTATTTGTACCAGGGGGGGCGGATTCCGCCCCCCCCCCGAAGATCTCGAGATCTACCCGTCCGATTTTCAAAATAAAAAGGTGTTTGGTTCCCCTCAACACGATCTACATTTCTAAGAAATCAAAAAAATCGGAATTTTTATAGGGGGCAACAGGGGGGCAAAAACTACAAATTTTAGTGGTATGTGTGATCCAACACAGCTGTGATGTTTATCGACCGATTTTAACGCAACTAATGGTAATCGATAGAGATTGAATTGGAAATTGATATATGACGGTGACGTTTGAAAATTCAAAAATCATAGGCGTGTGCAGGTCACTCAATATGGGGTGAAGTAAATGCGTAATAAAACATTTTTTATGTTGTTTTTTATATAAATGAAATGATATGTGATTGTGACATCAGACAAAATAGTTATACAAATATTTTTGCCATAGGCGGTACCAGGTTAGTGAAAAAGGGAGGTCAAATAGGACAAAATTGTAACCGCAGGCAAGTTGCTACCCAGCACTATAAATCAGTTACTGATCGTAGATAGTTCCTTTTTGCATATTGTACTTCATCATAGGCTCATCCAGGATCCAAACTAGGGAGGCGCAAGACCTTTTGATAAGTATATTATCCGCTATTATGATACTAACTAGTCAACAGTGACTATTTCACTTACAACTTCAATTCATATTGCTTACCCCCCTTTTTACCCTACCTGGACTCGCTTTCTATCTCATAAACGTTCGTAGAGTACCCTGTGGTGCGTGTTTCATCCGAA